>VMDR010027093.1:0-13731 GCA_007922815.1 Macrotus californicus
ATACACACATGATTTATAATTTTGATGATATACTTCAAAGCAATAGCAGTGACATACCAAATTGTAGCACACCCATAGGGGTGGATGATTGTGTAAAGAATTTTAAAATAATTATAAAACCAACAAAATCAGTCTTCTTTTTTTTATTCCCATGCTCTGGCAATTCTTCACATGATCAGTGAGAAAATACTCCTCCCCCTGCCACAGACCACTTCTACAATCCTTGTCTACCCCCACCTTTCCCACCCCTACTCTCTCCTGCTTAAGAGGTACTCTGTACATTTCTGTTTCTCTAGTCAGTGGTATGAACAAAGAAGATCCTGGATAAGTACCAGCTTAATAAACATCACATAGAATTTCTTATATGTGTGAAGTACTTAGTTTCGAAGTGCACTCAGGCACATTTACTCATTTGGTGTTGTCAAGGTTGAGTCACCCTGATTGAGATTCAATACAAGTTCACTGCTAGCCTCTCCTTTATTAGTACTCAGCCTGGCTGCTGTGAGATTCGCCTGGGGAGCTGTGAAGACGATCGATGCCTGCGCCAATTCAATTGGAATTTCTGGGGGAGGGAATGATGTCCAGTTATTGGTACTTTTCTCAAGTGCCTCAAACAATTCTACCATGCAGCCAGGCTTGAGAAGAGCTGAGCCAGGGGACATGGTAGGATGGTTTTGTGCTTAAGTTCTGGTATTGGATTCACAGGTCCGAATGGGGTACCTCTCCATGCCTCATTTTCTCATCTATAAAAAGAGAATAAAAGAACCCACCTCAAAATGTTGTCGTGAGGTGGATAAATGAGATAAGCCATGTAACACATTCAGAATCGTGTCCAGCACACAATAAGAATTCAACAAATGCAGGCTGTTATAATTATAATAGGACTTTTGTACATGACCCTGGCAAGGTGCCATCACTACCCATTGTATGCAGAAAACAGATTCAGGGAGCTTACTAGTGAGAAACAGAATCACAGAGCTTACAAGTGAGACAGTGAAAAATTGATTAAACGTAGAGCTCAAGAGTAATTTGTACAAGGCCAAAATACTTTCAGATTTATTAAATATCTACTGAATATAGTTTGGTGTATACCTACCAAGACTTCTGTTGCAATTATCTTAACCATTATTTGCCTCTTGTAGATTTCCATAAGTACCACACTTTAGACCCAGACAGACAGGAACCTGCCTTGACTCCCACCCACAGATCTCAGTGCTTTGGAGCACCTTCCTCTATAATTTCTAAGTCCCATTCCACAGGCTAGAACTGTAAGGCCAGATCAGGGCAGCTAGAAGAAGCAACCTGAGCCAAAATGAGTCCCATGTGGGATCCAGTTCCCATTTGGACCAGAGTACTCCCACTGTGTAGGATGGGTTTTTTTTAGTGGAATTGCACAAGGTTGGGCTGCCAGAATGGGGCTGACATGCTGAGTTGGGGTCACTCAACTGTTTATCTAGGTAAGAACTCCCCAAAACTTTTGCTTGATCCCCTATATCTTAAAGATAGCATTGTTTCCAGTGATCAAAACTGTACGTTTTAAATTTCAACAAGCAAACATTTTCACTGGAGCTATTGATCGCTGCATTTTCCCACATCTGCATGTTTTTCATTTATGTAAGTCAAAGAAGACAATCCAATAAACTTATGCATATTCAGAAACAAAGGTATAGTGCCTGCAAAAACTGCAATACTGAGAGCTCTGGTGGATACAAACAGGTACTTGTGGATCTAATAAAAATGCATTTCCTGTGTTCTATGATATGCCAGGCTGGTGAGGTAAACAAGTGAAGACTGTCTGGGTTGAAACCCCATATCTGCACCCACTTAATCTCTAATCCTCAGTTTCTTCATCTGTAAAAAGAGAGCTAATAACAGTACCCACCTGATAGAACTGTTGAGAGAAAGAAATGAAATAAATAATAGTAAGTAGCTTAGCACAATGGAACCTATGTTCATAGCACTGCAGTACTAATTATACTGTACTGATAGTTACATGTGTAACAGTGTAAAGGTTCACTAAACTTTGGCTGCAGAGCAGATTGTAATAAGTAGGATGATGAAGTGACAGTCTGTGTCAAGAACATGTAGGAAATAAAGGCAATTTCCTCTGGGAGAATACACCATGGCTTTTCGGAAGAGGTGTTTATAGGCCAGTCTTAGAAGGAAGAGCATAGTTCTTCCAAAGTATGTGAGAAGATTTGGAGGTGGGATGAGGAAAGAGAAAAAAGAGAAGAGAGAAAGTCCACATGGACTACCAGAAGCCAAGCTGGTCTGGGGGCAGGGAGAGAGTAGGAAGCAGGGTGGGGACAGGTGCCTATTATGGCTGTGTGAAGGCTATGAGGCTTGGCTCAGTAGATAAGCCTAAAAGCCAACCAGAGAAATCCACAGAAAAGAGCTTCAGTCTTCCATGACAAGTTTGCAATGACCCCTGAGGGCATGAGGAGGGGCTGATGAAGTCTGAAACCTGCTATGTATGTGATGAGCAGAGGAATCACACATCTGACACTTGAGATAGACATCACTGCTCAAGGGGCAACTGAGCCTCTGGGTGACAGGTGGACCATATAACCACTAGGAAACAATGTAGAAGAAAAATGAGCCCTGGCTGGTGTGGCTCAGTGGTTTGGGTGCCAGCCTATGAACCAAAGGGTTGCCAGTTCGATTCCCAGTCAGGGCACATGTCTGGGTTGCAGGCCAGGTCCCCAGTAGAGGGCATGTGAGAGGCAACCACACACTGATGTTTCTCTCCCTCCCTTTCTCCCTCCCTTTTGCTCTTTAAAAATAAATAAATAAAATCTTAAAAAAAAAAAAAAAGAAGAAAAGAAAGGAGCCAAGCTAGTCCAAGCCTAACAGCTGGTGAAATCCTTTGTGCTCCCACATCCAGTAGCATTGGCCAGCACATTTGTCACATTTTGGTGTCTTCTCCAGCATAGTTGGTCCCACTGGTGTCCCTCGACAGCGAGTTGGCACTAGCCTTCTTATAAGCAAGTGATGTTAAACACAACATGATCAGCAGCATCAGGGCCTCTATAGAATCAAGCCAGAGCCCTAAGGTGAGACTCAGCTTTTGGGGTTTTAGGTTGATACCTGACTTAAAGTTCCAGCTAAGTTCTTAGCCCTCACCCCTCATTGTGGTGCTCCTACCTGCCCCATCTGTCTCATCTCCTGAATCTACAGCTTCTGCACAGCTCCCCTGCCTGGTCTGCCAGTTCCCCTCCAATATGCTGGCCCCACCCTGATCCCTGTGTGGGCTCTGGATATGAAGTGCCACCATCTCCAAGAAGCGGTCCTCCCGCCTTGAGTAGTACCAGTAATATATGAACAGATGCCACGTACTCATGAGAGCCTCTGGATTTGCTAGCACTGAGCCTTGGTTAGGTTTCATGGAGCTGATAAGCGCTGAAATCAGGCCTGACCTCCTTTGCCTTGGGCTTGATGCAGTGAGCCTTCACCAGGACCTTCCTGTGCAGTGACTCACCTTCCTTCAGCAATCTTGTCTCATATACTCCCATATCTTTCCAATCTCACCCGGTCCAATGGGGCTGAGTTTCCTGCCCAGCTCATGCCCTAAGACTACCTAAAACATGACTGAAAGGAGTTTAAATCAAAGTAGCAAAAGAAATAGAGTATCAGCCCTGGCTGGTGTAGTTCAGTGGGTTGATCACAGGCCTTCCAACCAAAGGGTCGCCAGTTTGATTCCCAGTCGGGGCAATTGCCTGAGTTGCAAGCCAGGTCCCCAGTAGAGGGCATGTGAGAGGCAACCACACACTGATGTTTCTCTCCCCCTCTTTATCCCTCTCTTCCACTCTCTCTAAAAATAAATAAATAAAGTCATTTAAAAAAAAACCTTTGAATTCTTAAGGAAAATAAAAATAGAGTACCCACGTCTCCATCTGCTGTAAGCTACTGTTAATTTGAGCTGTGTGTGGAGATTCAACAGGAGTAGGGAATAGTCATTGCATGTTAGACATAGCCAGACTCTGAATGGCGAGCATACTCAACAGGAGGATTCACCCCAAAATGAGCTAAAAATCAGATGTTACATCTTAGCATCTTGTTTCCCACTTCCAGCTAAGACTTTCATGGTTTAGCAGGTTCTGTCAAATAAATAGGATCAGCGGCTGTGACCTTGGCCATACATTAGAACTACCTCGGGAGGTTTAAAACCTGTCTTCCCAGACCACTGAAATAGAGTCTTTTGGGGGTGGGAGAGATGGGACTCAGGCTCTGTAGTTTCTAATGCTGCCCAGGTGATTTCAAGTGCAGTCAAGTTTGAGAACCCCTATCTAGGTGGTACAGATAGCAGCCTCTAGAGATCACACCCTTCCCCTCAACCCTGAACCCCCTAACCAGAGACTCTAAGCCTATCCTGCTGTAAACTGGGAGAGATGAGGAGTACTCCCCAAAAAATTACTCTTGAGAGAAGAAATCAAAAATGAATGTCACTCACTGAAGGAGAATTGGATGTGAGCAAAGGTATCTGGTAACAAAGAACATGCCTGGTTCTGGGGTTCTGAACGAGAAGTTCAGGTGGTCACATGGGTGAGCAGAGAGAAGAGACATAGGAAAACAATACAAACTTCATTTCTTTTACACCCAGCCCCACATCTCTGGAGGAGGCAGCCAACCCACCTTGGCCCTTGCAGAAGTAACTCAGTTTGAGGGAAGCTGCTCCCTGGGAGTCCACAGACCTAAGCCTGTCACATAACTGTGCCATCTGATGTAAACCACTTTTTAAAAAGCACGTGTATTGAAATCCATATAGAAGAGTGATTAATTCATAAGTGTGCAGCTCAAGTAATTATCACAAAGTGAACATACACGTGTAACCACCACACAGATCAGGAAACAGAACATTAGCCAATGTCCTTGGGAGCCATGAAAAGCCACACGTGTGTAGGTAATGACATGGCAGGTCTCTGCCCTAAAGAGCTTCTGATCCAGAGGGGGACCAGTGTATCCACTACTGCAGCACCAGGAACCACACACTTTCCAATAAATTCCCTTCAGGCATAAAGTAACGTGTAGCAGATGAAATAATTTATCTGATGAGTTCATATAATGGAATTATTCCTGTGTTTGGGTTTATTCTATAGACACAGAACGGTGATTGGGAAAGCCCCTTTGGGTATACCATGGTTTAGAAGATGACAGTGGATCAAATTGATAGCTAATAGTTTTTGTGAATTGGGGGAACTTGAAGAAGGGAGGGGAGGGGAGATAAGAAAGGAGGGAGAAAAATCAAAGAAATAGAGCAAGAGGTTGGCTCCACAGGAAAGTGACCAGTCAGATTTCTCAATTGACAGGGTAACTGAAGAACTTTTAACAATGGGCATAACTAATAGTCCAATTAAAATAATTAATGTTACTATAAGTCTTCTTCTCTCTTCCCAATGCTCCTGTAAAATCTGTGACATTTTTTAATGTCTTGTATGGATGGTTTAGGCAAAAAGCAAGGGGAATGCTACATTTTATAGCTTAATAAGTAGAGAGCAGAAAAAAACAAAATAGTCATGGGAAATGAGATGGAAGGAGAATGAGGGTCCAGGAAGACAGGCACTCTAAATCAGAAGTCAAAAGAGAACTCCCAGGAACCCACAGAAATCTTGGGAAGGGCATTGAATTGCCTATGGCAGGGGTGTCAAACTCATTTTCACCGGGGGCCACATCAGCCTCCAGTTGCCTTCAAAGGGCCGAAATAATTTTAGGACTGTACAAATTGTAACTACTCCTTAACTGTTAAGGAGTTGAAATTACATTTGGCCCTTTGAAGGCAACCGTGAGGTTGATGTGGCCCCCAGTGAAATGAGTTTGACACCCCTGGCCTATGCAATGTTCAAGGGGTGTGAAGAGAATTTACACTCGAAGCTCTCAGGACAGGATCAGCTGACAGTTGTTCACACATGGAACATGATTGGATAACATCTCTGCCCTACTCTGTAATCCTGATTGTATCTGAAATATACAGCATTCTCCCTAACTACAATGCGTTTAGAGTATACAAAATGCTAGATACACATATATTTCAAGGCTTCTTTGTGATAAAAATAAGCACTAAAATCTCCCAGGTCACCCCAGCCTGTGGTTCACACACTCAACCTCATTCTACACAAAAACGTGAGTTTGTGCTTCTTTGCAATGAAGATCTCTGGTTTTCTGCTATCCCAGAATGCTTCTGCATAGGAAGATATTAGATCATCACAAGGCCTACTGGCCATATCACCAGGTGTATTCCTCACAGCCTCTGCTCAAAGCACAGCATGCTCCAATTTTGAAAGATGAACAAAAAACTCAGCCAGCTCACCAGAACACACTCCCCCTAGTGCACTGAGCAGGTTTTCAGGGGCTCAAGATATGCATCAGCTGCCACTTTCTGGAATACACGGGCCCTGCAATTCTCCATCAGAAACATGCATTAAAAAGTTTCAAGGGCAGATGCGAAGAAGGAAAAAGTCTAAGAAGGGCAGTATTTATTTTAGTTTGAAAGGGAGGTCACGCTCTGAATCTCAGCTGACTGAGACATACGCTGCTTCCTAGCAGAGAAAATAATAGCAAAACAGAAAACTGAATAAGAAAAAAGAATGTTGGAGTGGTCCATTCTGTGTAGTGCCAGAACTGAAAGCAATAGGAAGCAGATGTGGGCTCAGTTTAAGAATACTGTAATGGCTGCATCTGACCATAGTGGGAAGGCTTTATTTATGGAGTAGTAGGAAACTGGAAGCTCAGAAAAAAATGTCTGAATTGCAATTATCAAATATCCTTTGGGAGGGATGGGCAGTACCAGATGCAAATCCCAGTGACACATTGGAGCCTGTCAAACACACGGTGAAGCAGCTCTAACTGCCTCCACACACAAGTCCAGTTCTGGTCAACAGGGTGGTCCTGAGGCTCTGAATCATATGGCATAAGTTCAGGTGCCATGTTGTCTTAAAAGAGAAAATTAAATGCATTATGAACTGATTTTTCACAAAGTAAACTCTGAAGAAACTAATACAAAATAATATTGAATGCGAACTGTAACTGAAAAATAAAATTTAAAAAAGAACTCATGCCTAAAGGGGGTCAAAATTGAGAATGGGAGGTAGGGGTGGGTGGTGGCAGGAGAATGGAGACAACTGTACTTGAACAACAATTAAATAATAATAATAATAATAAAGAATTAGAACAAGAAACCACAAGAAACACAAATGACTAAATTCTAGAGCTCTATGAGCAACCTAAGATCAACTCTCTACTTCCCTGGTGATTTCAGGCACAAGGTAGAGGACAGGATGCTGTCTGCTGGACCAAGGGGTAATGAAGAGGAGCATAGCAGGCAAAATTCAAAAACTGTCCCCACTCCCAGGAAAATTACATCCCCAGGTTACTCAATTAAACATCAACCTAGGCACAGCTGTAAAAGGATTATGCAGTTGTAATTAACCTTACAATATGGCAATTTTCTGGATTTGTGTAGTCTACTCATGCTAGCCTTTAAAGGCAGGTGGAGGAGAGCAAAGGTGGGAAAATAGAGGACATCTGTAATAGTGTCAACAATATAAATATATATATATATATATATATATATAGAGAGAGAGAGAGAGAGAGAGAGAGAGAGAGAGAGAAACAAACGAAGAAAAGTGACCTTTCTCTAGCTGCTGAGAGAAAAGGAAGATGGAAGGAAAAGCCGAGAGACTCAAACAGTGAAAAGGACTTGATCCAACGTTACTGCTTTGAAGATGGAGAGAGCCGAGCCAGAGAGTGATGGGAACAGCCTCCAGTAACTGACAGCAACCCCCCCGCTGACAACCTGCAAGGAAACAGGAGCTTCTGACCTACAATCACAAAGAACCACTGCTGCCAAAAACATGGCAGCTTGAAAGCAGATTCTTCGTAAAGCCTCCAGAGAAAAACCCAACCCACCTAACACCTTGACCTCTATACCTCATGAAACCATAAGTGGAAAGCCCCGTCAAGTCCACCTGGGCTTCTGACCCACAGAACTGTGAAATCATAATTGGTATCGTTTTAAGCCTCTATGTTCGTAGTAATTTGTTACATAAGAATTCAACGAGCCACTCTTCTCCATCAGAGGGGAGCATGATAGTTCTCACATTAACAGGCCTTACACAACCATCCCAAATGAAGTCTTGGCCCTGGCCAACATTGTCGGGGGGGTGAGTTTGTCTTTTGTGCTCTATACTTCTCATTTCAGGGCTCATGGCCCTTTTTTTCCCTTTTCTTTCCCCTAATTAGAGCTTTCAGTCAGGTTAAAGCATAAATAATTTAGTGTAACCCTCTCAGGGAATTCATGCTTTAACTGAGTCAAAGTTAATCTAAAGAGCTGGAGTTTCAGAGTAGGACAGCAGCCATCATTTTCCTTCACATCTTTGAAGTCACAAAACATTGACAGGTCCTGAATATGTGAGTAGCATAGACAAATGGCAGATTAAGAAGAAATAGGTTCAACATGGCAGCTGATAATAAGGTAACAATAAAAATCTAGACAAGACACATCCCCAGATTACTTTCCAACATTTTAGGTGTCAAGTTTGTGAAATGTTAACTTTAAATGCTTCTAAGTAAAATATGCAGAGAAAGCCAAATTAGGAAAGTAATATGCAGGGAAAAAAAATAGCTTTGTAATTAGATTTTTCTCATTCAATAGACTTTCCCTATTTCACCCTATTAATTTCATTGATTTTACTTTTAGAAAAAGAACAAAGACCCCCAAATCTCTAAAATGCTTTTGACTTGATTAAAAGGAAAGATCAAACTGCTGAGAAAAATATGTCCAAAGGGAAGATTGATTTTTTTCCCTCTAGTTTATAACAAATTCAGTAGCACTAACTTGGTGAAAGATTCCAAGTATACACATTCTGGAAACTTTCTGATGTTTACTGAATTCTGTTTGCCAGTGACACAGGCTCAGTGTGTCCCCCCGAAATTCATATGTTGAAGTCCTAACCCCCAGAACCTCAGGATGTGAGTGTATTTAGAAACAGGTGTTTGAAAAGGTGATTGAAGTTACATGAAGTCATTGAGTAGGCCCCAATCCAATATGACAGCTGTCCTTATAAGAAGCATGTAAGACAGCAACATACACACAGGGATGACCATGTGAGGGCAGAGGAAAAAGACAGCCTTCCACAAGCCAAAAAGATAAGTTTAAGAGGAAACTAACTGTGCCCATACTTTGACCTTGGGCTTCTACCCTCCAGTTTCATTAGCAAATAAATTTCTGTTGTTTAAGCCACATAGTTTGTGATACTTTGTTATGACAGCCCAAGCAGATTGATACAGTCAGTATTCCAAACAATTATATGTTATTATCTGTCTTACTTTAAAAATATCTCCAGATAATTTCATACTATCAGGAAGAAAAGAATATTATAAAACACCTGTTTCACTCCTTAATTAATTTACTCTTTAATTCAATACACACATATTAAGTACCACTGGATGCTCACTGTCAGCCCTCCAGGAGGTATTTCTGTTGGATAGGGAAAACAGAGAAACTTAAAATCAGTCATGTGGGCTTGAGTCATGTGACCATCCACAAAGGAAGGGTGCAGCGTAAAAAGGAGGCATTCCAGTCCTTACATGAGCAAAGGTTCAGAGGACAGGATGGATGGTCAGATGCAGAGCGAAGGACTCACACGGAGGAGGCACTGGATGCTGAGGTTGAGAGCAGGCTGGAGCCCAATGACTCCCGGGCTTCTGTGGGCCTGAATCAGACTTGAAACTTGAGCCCAGTGGCATCAGTAGAGCCTCCTGAACTCTAACGTGTCTTCAGTTTGTCTTTTTCAACATTTTTATCTGTTTTTAGCCATGTCTATCAACTGCATGGATGACATTAGGCTAAAAAGAAAATTAATTTCTTGTAATCCAGTTTCAAATGTATCTTAGTAGCATGGAGTGATGAGTGGAATATTATAAGGTGTACTTTTTGCAAATATAAATGCAAATTCTTATACTTGGGCCTAGATAGTCAACTGCAAAAATATGTTGGGGTAAGAATATGGCCCGGCAGCAGCTAAAGAGAAAAGGCCCAGAAGTTTTAGGGGACAAAGAGCTAATTGTGGCTGCCATCTTCAAAAGACAGTGTCTTCAATAGAAACACCATATTAAAAATCGGGAAATAATTGCTACTGTATTTTTTATTAATACTTAGTTGACTATATCTATGCATTGTATTTAAATTTGAGCATCAGACTTTAAGAAGGAAATAGACAAATTGAAACATGCTCAGAAAAAGATAATTAAATAATTTTTACTTATGGGAAGAAAAGGTAGGGAAGACAGATATGAACTGGATTTGTGAGACAAGAGACTAGATTGTGGGTAGGAAAGAAAAAAACTGGAAAAAAGGTTTGGAGTCTGAGGTGTGTAAAGTTAGTCTAGTTGTACTGGGTATTTAAAAAAGCAATTATATCTTTTTTCTCTTCTATTAATATAAAATGGGTTATGTCTCTAACACTTAAAGATAATTTTTCTCTATCTCTAGATCCAGTGAACCCACAAAACAATTAATTTGTGAACCAACAAATTAATGAGCAGCTCACTAAGTAATGGAAAGATATGAAGAGAATAATTTTTGTTCTCTGAGGGAAAGAATCATTGTGTCATGCAATGCCTCCTAAGTTGTTCTTTTTACAGTGTGACCTCGCTCCTCAGATGAGCTGGTAACGGAAGGAATGATTGTTCATCTTCACTCTGTTCCTTCCTCACTGGTCACATGAGGTGACTGATTGAAAGTTTTCTGGGGCCTCTTTCGTTGATTTGCTGACACCCAGAGTTAATGCAAAATAACACTGTGAGATGAAGATGGTCAACAAAAACATTGGATAGCCACATGCGAAAGAATGAAGCGATTACTCTTTTACACAATATGCAAAAATCCACTCAAAAGGGATTAAACACTTGAACATAAATCCTGAAGCCCTAATACTCCTAGAAGAAAACATAGGCAGTAAGCTCCTTGAGACTGGTCTTAGTGATGATTTTTTTGGATTTTACACCAAAAGCAAAGGCAATGAAAGCAAAAGTAAACAAGTAGAACTACATAGAACTAAAAAGCTTCTGCACAGCAAAGGGAATCATCAATAAAATTAAAAGGCAACCTATGGAATGGGAGAGAATATTTGCAAACCATTCTCTCCCGTTCTTTGGATAAGGGGTTATTATCCAAAATATACACAGAACTCATACAACAATAGAAAAAAAATCCGATTTAAAAATGGGCCAAGTGCCTGAACAGATCATTTTCCAAAGAAGATATACAAATGGTCAAAAAGTACATGAAAAGACGCTCAACATCACTAATCATCAGGGAAATGCACATCAAAACCTCAATGAGATTATCACCTCACACCTGTTAGAATGCCTACTATCAAAAAGACAAGAGATAACAAACACTGGTGTGAACATGGAGGAAAAGAAACCTTGTACACTGTTGGTGGGAATGTAAACTGGTGTGGTTTAACAATGTGAAGATTTCACAAAAAATTAAAAATAGAACTATCATATCCAGCAATCCCACTTCTGGGTATATGTCCAAAAAAATAAAACCATTATATGAAAAAGATATCTGCACCCTCATGTTCATAGTAGCATTATTTACAATAGCCATGATATGGAAGCACACTAAGTCTCCATCAATGGATAAATAGTTAAAGAAAAATTTGTATCTATTCAGCAATAAAAAGTAGGGAAATCTTGCCATATATGACAGCATGGATGGAGGTTGAGGACATTATGCTAAGTGAAATAAGTTAGTGAAAGACAAGCACTATATGATCTCTCTTACATATGGAAGCCAAAAATAACAACAATAAAGAAAATTCCAACCAAACTCATGGATACAGCAAACAGGTTAGTGGTTGCCAAAAACAGGGAATGGAGGGTGGATAAAATGGTTGAAGGTGGTCAAAAGGTACAAACTTCCAGTTATAAAATAAATCAAGTCAAGATGGCAGGGTAGGCAGACATGGCTCGCCTCTTCACACAACCACATCAAAATTACAACTAAAATATAAAACAACCCTCACTCAGAACCATCAGAAATCAAGTTGAATGGAAATCTAACAACTATGGAATTAAAGAAACCACATCCATCAAGACTGGTAGGAAGGGTGCAGACGTGGAATGCACTGGTCTCTCACCCACGTGTGATGGATAAAAATTTGGGAGGGATATCTCAGGGGTGAGGAGTCCCAGCCCAACACCAGGCCCCCCAGCCCAGGATTCCAGTGCCAGGAAGATAAGTCCCCACAACTTCTGGCTGCAAAATTCAGTGGGGATTGAGTTAGTGGAAGAAACTTCTGGAACCCCAAGCAGTTCCTCTGAAAGAACCCACACATGAACTCACCTATTCACACTCACTCCCTCTGAGCTCCAGTGCCAGGGTGACAGCTTGAAGGACAGCAGTAACATACTGGGAGAGGCTTAAATGTCTGGCATCAGGGTGAGCAGAGGCCATTGTCCCTTTTCTGAGCCCTCCTCTCACAGAGCCATGGAGCCCGAAGACTGGTGCCATATTTGAGACTCTGTCAACCTGGCTAACACTGTTTGACCCATTTTGGAGATCCCCAGAGACACCGCCCCACTCACCTTACAGGACCACCCAAGCATCTCTTCTATATGAATGGCTGGCCTTGGCTCAGGCTTCACAACTTCCTAAGTCCTCTCAAACAAGTAACAGCCAGCCTCAGTGAGCTCCAGGCTGAGCACTGGCAGCATTCAGCCTAGATTCACAGCTTGGCTTCACCTGGGAATCTCCAAACCCAGCACAAGTAGCAGCCTTTTCAGATTGATTTATAGCTCAGGAAGGGTAGTCCCAGGTATAACACTGGTGGAGACTGACCTGGCCTGCCCCACCCAGGAAACCCAAGCACCTTGCACCCCGTGAAGAACTACAGACTACTTCGCAGCACTGTCACCCTGCCCCTGCACAGCTGATCCTCCACAGAGAGTAGAGGTTGGTGGTCAGTGGTCATAGCCAATCCTTGCAGCTGACTGGCAAGGGTAAATCCCATCCATTGATCTGCCAACAGCAACCAAAGCTCAACTACAAGAGGAGATAGGGAAGGCTGAACCACCGGACCGTAGAGGACACCCACTACCTTAAGCCACACAACCAACACACAGAGTCAAGGCAGCTCTACCTAATACATAGAAACAAACACAGGGAGGCTGCCAAAACAAGAAGACAAAGAAAATGGCCCAAGTGGAAGAACAGATCAAAACTCCAGAAAAGAGAGCTGAACAAAATGGAGAAAAGCAATTTCTTAGATGCAGAGTTCAAAACACTGGTTATAAGGATGCTCAAGGAACTTAATGAGGACTTCAGCAGCGTAAAAAAGATCCAATCAGAAATGAAGGTTTCACTAATTGAAAGGAAGAACAGTTTATAAGGAAACCACAGGAAAGTGGATGATGCCAAGAATCAAATCAATGATTTGGAACATAAGGAAATAAAAAACAACCAATCAGAACAAGAAGAAAAAATTTTTAAAAATAAGGGTAGTATATGCAACCTCTGGGACAACTTCAAGAGGTCCAACATTTGCATCTAGGGGTGCCAGAAGTACAAGAGAAAGAGCAGGAAATTGGAAATCTATTTGCAAAAATAATAAAAGAAAACTTTCCTAGTTTGGCAAAGGAAATAGATATGCAAATGCAGGAAGCACAGAGAAGCTCAGTCAAGTTGGACCCAAAGAGGAACACCCCAAGACACATCATAATTAAAAT
>VMDR010027094.1:0-13730 GCA_007922815.1 Macrotus californicus
ATCTTGAGGCTAGGAAAGGAAAAGCATATTCTGCAAATTGTCAATTTAATGAATTAATTTCTAGTACTAGTTTAAAAATACTCCATGTGTCAAAATTAGTGATAATTTTTGAACTATGTCTGCATTTAGAAATATGAGCCATCAAATGATTTTAAGAAGTACTAGAGGTACTAAATTTATAAAATGTTTAAAAATTATTCCAATGTTGAGAGACTTACTTTGAACTTCCTGCCCTGTTGTTCCTCTAGAAAATTTGTAAAAATAATTTAAAAAATTTTTGAGAGTATGTTTATTAAAGCTGGGGACAGTGAAACAAGGAGGGCTTAGGATAGAAGAAGCAACAGGAGAGAGCCTAGACAGGGCTGCTTTGGCTCTCTGGAAACGTTACAGGAAAGAAATCAGCCTTGGCGGGGTTGCTTTAGTTCACTGGGAAGTCAGAGAAAAGGGGGCCTTAGAGACAGGTTCAGGGGGTTGGCCCAGGAGGAACTGCTGCTACCCAATGCTCCCTGGTTGCAAGCCTCCTGGGGTCCCTTAGGGTTTAGGAGATCCACACCTTGGGGGGGCGAAAGGGGAGAAAGGAAAGTCCTGCGAGGGAGAGCACACACAATTAAACCTTTTAAATAGCCTTATTGACATATAATCCACATATAATACAATTTATCCATTTAAAATTTACAGTTTTGCCCTGGCTGGTGTAGCTCAGTGGATTGAGTGCGGGCCTGCGGGCAGAAGGGTCGTCGGTTTAGTTCCCAGTCAGGGCACATACCTGGGTTGCGGGCTAGGTCCCCAGTAGGGGTGTGCGAGAGGCAACCACACAGTGATGTTTCTCTCCCTCTCTTTCTCCCTCCCCTCCCCTCTCTCTGAAAATAAATAAAATCTTAAAAAAAAAATTTACAGTTTGGTGATTTCTTCATAGATGGGTGCAGTCATCAGCACATTCAATTTTAGAGCATTTATCTCCTCAAAAAGGAACCTTTTTCCCCCATTTTATATATATATATAATTTTGCTTAACAGTGTCTTGTAATGTATAGAGTATATGTTTTATACTTTTGTTAAATTTATTCTTAAGGTTTTAAAAATTTACTCTTAAGTTTTTCTAATGGAATTTAGTTTCATTTTCATTGCAAGTATATAACAGTACAATTAATTTTTGTATATTGACCTTGTGTCCTGCAACTTTGCTGAACTCATTTATTGTAATAGTTTTTTTTTAGTGGATTTCTAGAATTTTCTATATATGAGATCGTGTCATCTGAGATAGTTTTACATCCTCCTTTCCCATCTGGATGCCTTTTGTTTCTTGTTCTTGTTTAATTTCCTTGTCTAGAACCTCTGGTACAATGTGGAATAGCAGTGTCCAGAATGGACACTTGTCCCTAATCTTTGGGAGAAAACATGCATATATACTTTTAATACCCAGAAGGTATCTAGTTCAGCCCTTGATGTTTGGGAAACCTAGTATTATTTGAAAGAGGTTTAATTCACGTTTTGGTTATGTAGCTGAAGGATTCTTGAGCATGGTTTTGTACCTTCAGCATTACCTGACAACTTTTTAGAAATGTAAATTCTTTTTTTTAAGATTTTATTTATTTTTAGGGAGGAAAAGGGAGGGAGAAAGAGAGGGAGAGAAACATCAAATGGTTGCTTCTCACAGGCCCCCTACTGGGGACCTGGCCTGCAACCCAGGCGTGTGCCCTGACTGGGAATTGAACTGGTGGCCCTTTGATTCACAGGCGGGCTCTCAAGTCTCCTGAGCCACACCAGCCAGGCCTAGAAATGTAAATTCTTAGACCTCACAGCAGTCCTGCTCTAGATCAGAATTGGAAAGTTGTGGGTGGGGGATTTACTTAGCCATTTGCTTGGTAAATGTAGTTCATATTTTTAAAAAACTAATGCTGCTAATAAGTAACACATATAGGGTTTTAAGTATATGAAGAACATAATATTCACAAAGACTGGTTATAGTGGGTATTTTCTTCCTTCCAACATATGTCAAAACAACTCAGAGGTTGTTAACTTTCAGTGCTTTTTGGTAGTGGTTAAAAGAGTGAGCCCTGGCATTTTACTGTATGGCTTGGAATCTAGTTCTACCATTTATTTACTAGCTATGTGAATTTAGGCATTTGTTTAATATGTGTTTCAGATTCTTCATATGTAAAGTGTGAGTAAGAGTGTCTGCTTTATAGAGTTGTGATATTCAGATGACATAAGTGCTGAGAATAGTGTCTGGCCTATAAGTGTGTCCTTTAGTAAATATAAATATTTGCTGTTATAGTGTATTGACCCAGAATACCCAGCACGGCCCATTTCTCGTATCTTTCTTTTGAATGTGTTTCTTGCTCTGCCTGAATTTCTCTTCCTTTCCTTTGATTCATTCATTTGACAAATATTGAGTACCTACTCTCTGCAAAGCATTGGTGTCCATACTGTTAATACATAGTGAGCAAGATAAAGTCACTGGCCTCCTGGGTTAATATTGTGAGTGAGGGAAACCAACAGAAACAAACAGAACAAATAGATATAAATGTCAGATAGTGATCAAAACTAGGAAGAACAATAAAGTAGGATAAGGGAAGAGAACGCCATACCTCAGGCATGACTTTTCCTCTTCTGTCTCCCTTAGGTATCTCGGATACCATAGCAACTGTGTTTGCCCCCTCTTGTTGCACTTATCACAGTGGTTTGTCATTGTCTGTCTTTCCCCCCATACTCAGTTCTCAATGTCAGAGACTGTAGTTTCTTACTGTAGTATTCTCAGTATCTCAGCATACAGACGTATAGCACCAGTCCACTTTATCCACAGGGGATACGTTCCAGTACACCCAGTGGATGCCTTAAGTCATGGATTGTACTGAACCTTACATAGAGCAGTTATAAACATTATAGTATAAGAGTTATGTGAATGTGGTCTCTCTCCCTAAATATATTATTGCACATACAATGTGGGTATATTGGACTAAGGGATGATTCAACATTCTGGGCAGGCTGGAGCAGGATGCCGTGAGAGAGTTCATTACTCTTCTTGGAATGGCACACAATTTACACTTAAAATTTTTTTTATTTCTGGAATTTTCTATTTAATATTTTTGAATGGTGTTTGACTTTTGGTAACTAAAACTGTGGAAAATTAAACCATGGATAATGGGGGACTACTATACAATAAATGTCTAAATGAATGAATAACAAATGAACAAGCAAGTTTTTTTTGAATATTTAAGAAATGTTTATTTTCATATCTTCATTTCCCATTGTAATACATTTGAATTGCCATTCAGCATTTGAGAAGCAAGTTTTTTAACTTTATATTTCCTCAGTGTATTGCTCTCTGTACTTTGTTTTTCCCTGATGATAATGATAATAATTTTATTTATTTGAATAGTTTGTCTGTCAATGAGCTTAGTGCAACAAGTACATTTTTTTAAATTACTTTATTGTTGTTCAATTACAGTTTGCGTTCCCCCCCACCCTCCTACATTTTTATATTTAGCTGTTGTGTATAATTTTTTTTCTTCTTTTTTCCTCCTTAAGACTAGGTTCCAAGAAGGCAAAGAAGTTACCCTATTTGTTCATCTCTGTTTCAGGAGTGCCTAGCACAGTAATACATAGTGGACCAGCAATTGTTTGAGTAAATGAGTAATATGTTTTTATGTTAATATATGGAATCTTCTATGGAATCACATAGACTATAAAGTATAATACCTATTTGCATAATATTCCAATAGACCCTTACCTAGGAGCGTTAAGCAAAATAGGTTATGTTAAGTATTCTTAGCCCTACTACCTGCTTTCTGTCATGAACACATTGTCAAGTTCAATGTTCATGTAAGTACTCCAGCCAGAGTCGTCGTATTTTCTAAACTATAAATCAAAACATTGTGGTCCAATAATTATACAGGATACTGAAATTCAGACTGGTTGAGTCTTACCTCTGTATCCATGCACCAAAATTATACCCTTTTCCAACTTCATAGTAGAAATTCTTGTTTCTAGTACCTTCTAGGTAGATGTTAAGCAATTACAATTTCTAGTCTAAGTAATTATCTGCAGGGTCTGCATGAGTGATCAGTGGACAATCCCCAGAGCAACTTTTGCATTTTAAAAAAAGCGTAGGCCAGACGACAAATTGGTGAAGTGTGTATGGCTAAAAGTAACACACTGCTAGCATTTTACTAAACTGAGGGTTAAAAAGCAACAGATCTTTCCACGTCACAGTATAGATAAACTGACAGTATTTTTCCAGTCACAGTTTCTGTCATTGGGCTGAAAAAGAATACTTTTTATTTCCTGGCTTTTGGATTATTTCCAGGAAAAGACACACTTGAAAGAATGGTTCTTATGAAAATCAATCAATTTAATACATTAATAGGATGAAGGGGAAAGCCATGTGATCATCTCAATTGATGCAGAAAAAGCATTTGACAAAATTCAGCACCCTTTTATGATGAAAATACTCCAGCGAGAAAGCAACTCCCTCAACTTGATAAAGGCCATAGATGAAAGAAAACCTGTAGCTGGCATCATACTTAACGATGAAACACTGAAAACTTTTACCCTATGTTTAGGCACAAGACAAGGATGCCCACTTTCTTCACTTCTGTTTGACATAGTATTGGAAGTTCTAGCATGACCATTTAGGCAAGGAAAAGATATAAAAGTTATCCAAATTGGAAAGGAAGAAGTAAAATTATTTGTTTGTAGGGGATATTTTTAAAAATTTATTGTGCTAAAAAACATGTAACATGAGCTCGGTCCCCTTAACAAATTTGTAAGAGTGCAGTACAGAGTGGTTAACTATAAGCACACCGCTGTACAGCAGATCTCTGGAACTGTTTCACCTTGTGTCACTGAAGCTGTGTGTCCCGTGAGCAGTGCCAATGCATGTCCTCCCTCCCTAGTAACTGGCTACCACCATTCTTCTTGCTTCTGTGAGTTTGACAGCTTTAGAAGTCTCATATAAGTGGAATCATGGAATATTTGTCCTTCTGTCACTGGCTTATTTCACTTGGACAATGTCTTCAAGATTTGTTCACGTTGCAGCATAAGACAGGATTTCCTTTGTTACAACTGAACAATTTTCCCTTGATGTATATGCATCACACTTTTTTTCCATTTATCGTTGATAGACAATTAGATTGTCTCCACTTCTTTGACCATCGTGAATGATGCTTCAGTGAACATGGGAGTACAAATAAGTCTCTGAGAACCAGACTGCAATTCTTTTGTGCAAGCACCGAAGTGGGATTGATGGCTCATACAGTAGTTCTGTTTTTAACTTTTCGAGGAGTCACCATGCTTTTATGACATGTTTTTTTATATGTAGAAAACCCTAAAGATTCTACAAAAACACTGATAGATTTAATAAACAAATTTAGCCAAGGTACAAAATATAAAATCAGCACACAAAAATCAGTTGCATTTTTATACACTAGCAATGAACAATTCACAGAAGAATTTTCCACTTATAGCAGTGTCAAAAAGAGTAAAAGTAGGAGTAAATTTATCCCAGGAAGGCAAAGGACAGTGAACACTGCAAAACATTGCTTTTACTGAATGTTTGATTGTGAAACTAGAAAACAAAAGGTGGATTAGTATATACAATTGTGCATTAATAATAACAATGTTATTTAAAATTCTCTTTATTTTGGCCCAGGCTGGTGTGGCTCAGTGGTTGAGTGCTGGCCTGTGAACCAAAAGGTCATTGGTTCGATTCCCAGTCAGGGCACATGCCTGAGTCGAGGGACAGGTCCCTAGTAGGGAGTATGCGAGAGGCAACCACACACTGATGTTTCTCTACCCTTTCTGCCTCCATTTCCCTCTCTAAAAATAAATAAATAAAATCTTTAAAAAAAATAAAATTCTCTTTATTTTGATATTGTGTTAAGTAGAAGTACAACTAAAGGTGTCTTAGAACTGGAAAATACCTCTCTGGCTCTTAATAAAGGTTCAAATGATATAGGGTATATGAAAGTAGTAAGATCATGGTGATGATAGTAACACTGATGATAGGGGATGCAAACCTAATGATTAGGAGCGAAAGTCTTGCAATTAGACTTCAATGATTTGAATACTGGTACCGACACTTAAATGGGTGTGTAACTTTGAGTCAGCTACTCAATTTATTAGTGTCTCATTTTCCTCATCTGTAAAATGGATATAAATGTACCTTGTCAGATTAAATGGGCTTAATGCAGGGGTATCAGACTCATTTTTACCGGGGGCCACATCAGCCTTGAGGTTGCCTTCAAAGGGCCGAATGTAATTTCAACTCCTTAGCAGTTAAGGAGGAGTTCCATTTATATAGTCCTAAAATTATTTCAGCCCTTTGAAGGCAACCATGAAGCTGATGTGGCCTCTGGTGAAAATGAGTTTGACAGTCCGGCTTAATGTGTAAAGTGTGAGGACTAGTACTTGGAGGATGGGAAATGCTCAATATGTTGCTTGTTATAAAGCTGTAAAACACTGTGTATATATATGATTTTAAAATGTAGTTTATTTAAGTTACTTTATAATTTAACTTGTGTTTTCATTTTTTTCTTTGTCTTTTCCTAATTTTTTATTTTTTAAAGTATATTTTATTGATTATACTATTACAGTTGGGATTTTTTTTTACCCCTTTATCCCCTCCTCCCTGTACCGCCCACCCTCACCCTCACCCTCCAGCATCGTCCCCCCCACCCCCAGCAGTTCATGTCAGTGGGTCATACATGTAAGTTCTTCGGCTTCTCCATTTCCTATACTATTCTTACTCTCCCCCTGACTATTTTGTGCCTGTCTATTCTGCTTCTTGTTTCCTGTAACTTTTCCCCCTATTGCCCCCCTCTCCCTCCCCACTGATAACCCACCATGTGATCTCCATTTCTGTGATTCTGTTCCTGTTCTAGTTGTTTGCTTAGTTTTTGTTTCTGTTTTTTAAGTTCAGTTGTTGATAGTTGTGAGTTTGTTGTCATTTTACTGTTCATAGATTTTGATCTTCTATTCCTTAGATAGGTCCATTTAACATTTCATATAATAAGGGCTTGGTGATGATGAACTCCTTTCACTTGACCTTATCTGGGAAGCACTGTATCTGCCCTCCCATTCCAAATGATAGCTTTACTGGGTAGAGTAATCTTGGATGTAGGTTCTTGCCTTTCATGACTTTGAATATTCACTAGTCCCTTGTAGCCTGCAAAGTTCCTTTTGAGAAATCAGCTGACAGTCTTATGGGCACTCCTTTGTAGGTAACTCTCTGCTTTTCTCTTGCTGTTTTTCAGATTCTCTCTTTATCTTTTATCTTTGGCATTTTAATTATGATGTGTTTTGGTGAGGTTCTCTTTGTATCCAACTTAATTGGGACTCTCTGTGCTCCCTGGACTTGCATGTCTATTTCCTTCACCAAAGTAGGGAAGTTTTTTTCATTATTTTTCAAATAGATTTCCAATTTCTTATTCTTTCTCTTCTTTTGGCACCCCTATGATACGAACATTGGACCTTTTGAGGTTGTCTGAGAGGCTGCTTTTACTGTCCTCATTTTTTTGGATTCTTTTTCCTTATTTTTGTTCTGATTGGTGGTTCTTTGCTTCCTTATGTTCCAAATTACTGATTTGGTTCTCGGTTTCATCCACTCTACTGTTGTTTCCCTGTAAATTTTTCTTTATTTCAATTAGTGAATCCTTTGTTTCTGACTGAACCTTTTTTATTCTGCTGAGGTCCTCACTGAGTTCAGTGAGCATCCTTATAAACAGTGCTTTGAACTCTACATGGGATAGATTGCTTATCTCCATGTTGTTTAGCTCTTTTTCTGGAGATTTGATCTGTTCTTTCATTTGGGCCATGTTTGTCACCTCATTTTGTCAGCCTCCGTGTGTGTGTGTGTATGTGTGTGTGTTTAATGTATTAGGTAGAACTGCTTTGACTCTGTATCTTGGTAGTGAGCCCTAATATAATAGGTGGCCTGTAGGGTCCAGTGGCACAGTCTCCCCTATCACCCAAGCTGGATATTCGAGGTATGCCCTTAAAGTGGGCTGAGTACACCTTCCTCTTGTAGTTGAGCCTTGTTGCTGTTGGCAGGTCATTGAGAGGATTTACCCAGGCCAGTCAGCTGCAAAGACTGTGATCATTGACCACCAACCTCCACCCTCCATGGAGGATCAGCTGTACAGGGGCAGGGTGGTGGTGCTCTGACGTGGTCTCTAGCTGTCCACTGGGGTTTCCTGGGTGGTACAGGCCAAGGTCAGCCCCCACCTATGTTTTCCTGGGGCTACCCTTCCTGAGCTATAAAGCAATCTGAGAAGGCTGCTACTTGTGCTGGGCCTGGAGATTCCCAGGCGAAGACAAGCTGTGAAACTAATCTGGCTGCTGCTAGTCCCTGCCCTGGAGTTTACTACAGCCAGCTGTTACTTGTTTGATAGGATTTAGGAAGTTTTGAAGCATGAGCCAAGACCAGCCATGCATGTGGAAGAGCAGCTTGGGAGGTCCCATATGTTGGGTGGGGGCTGAGTTCTGGAGATCTCCAAGGCGAGTCAAACAGTGTTAGCCAGGTTGATGGAGTCTCAAGTATGGCACCAGCCATAGATGGGAGGGCTTAGAAAAGGAGCAATGGCTGCTATTCACCTTGATGTAAAACACTTCAGCTTCTCCCTGTATGCCACTGGTGCCTTTCAAGCTGCTACCCCAATGTGGGAGCTCAGAGGGAGTGAGCCTGAGTAGGTGAGTCCGTGTGTGGGTTCTTTAAGGGGAACTGCTGGAGCTCCAGCAGTTTCTTCCACCAACTCAATCTCCACTAGTTTTTGCAGCCAGAAATTGTGGGGACTTATGTTTCCTGGCACTGGAACCCTGGCTTGGGAGGCCTGGTGTGGGGCTGGGACTCCTTACTCCTGAGATATCCCCTCCTGAATTTTATTCACCACAGGTAGGTAAGGGACCAGCCCATTCTGCATCTGTGCCCCTTCTACCAGTCTGGATGCATGTGGTTTCTTTAATTCCATAGTTGTCAGACTTCCATTCAACTCGATTTCTGATGGTTGTGAGTGCTGGTGGTTCCATATCTTAGTTGTGAGTTTGATGTGGCTGTGCAGAGAGGTGAGCCATGTCTGCCTGTGCTGCCACCTCGATGAGAAGCTCTGATGAACATTCTTTTTTTCCATATTCTTTGCTGGTTTGAAAATGAGAAATAGAAAACTAATAAGCATGCAAATATGTATGCTTTCTCAATTCACTTTAAGAAATTAATTTATTCCGGAAATAATATTTATTTCAAATTATACTTAAGATAAAAAGTAAGGCTGTGTGGATATATTTTTTTAAATGTCAGGTCTGTAGTGAGAAAAGAATTGAAATAGCAGAGATTTCTGTTGGTTTAAATTATGTATTTAGGTCTTTATAGTTTTGAATACCAGTCAAGGATATTGAAGTCCTAACCTCCAATACCTCGGAATGTGTCTTTACTTGGAAATAGAGCCATGACAGATGCAGCTAGTTAAGATGAAGACCTACTTTCTGATGATCCAAATAATATTTAAGCTAAGTCCTAAAGAAAATGACACCAACTTTGCTTTTCGGGAAGAGAGGATGGCACATGCAAAGGCTGTGATTTGGGACGGAGTTTGCTGATTTAGTTGCTCAAGGTGATGCTGGAGAGAGGCAAGCAGGGACTCAGAGCCACAGCAAGGGGTTTGGATTTTATTTTTTGTCAGATTAGAAGCCATTAAGGGGTTTAAACAGAATGTTACATCCTGATTTATGTGTTTAAATGACTACTATGCAATCTGTGTGGAGAGAAAAATAGGCAAGAATAAAACCAGAGAGGATGCATAGAGGTTTGTTGTAATAGTCAAGACAACACGTGGACGAAGATGGGGAGAGAGGGTGAGTTCACCAAAGGTTTAGAATTAGAGTTGGTAGGACTTGCCGATGGGTTGAAAGTTGAAAGTGAGGGACAAGCTGGCTTAGGTATTTGCCTTCTGCATCTAATGGTTGGTGGTGGGAGAGGAATAGGTTTTTGGAGGAAGAAAATTCAAGTTCCTTTACATGTTTGGGAGACATCTAAGTGGAGATACAAAGTAGAGGGTCAATATATAATTTTGGAGTTCAGAGAAGAGGTCTGAACCAAAGATATCAATTTGTTATTCTTGAGCATAAAGTGTGGAATTAAAACCATGGAAATTGATGTGAACATCTGGGTTAATGAAGAAAAGGACATAAGAGATGAACTTGTGAATGTTCTTTGTAAAAGGTACAGTGCTGTACAAACAAATAAATGCACTTGTTATTTATGCTTAAAGATAATGCTTCTCCTAGTGATTTCTGTTTATTTTGGACTGGCTAGAATGACATATGTAAGACTCACTGTCTTCTGATGAGAGACCAGAGCTACTCTTTGAATTCATTCTTTGTTACTCTGCCTCTTAGGTTTTTGATCAGGTTGAATTGGGTTTCACAAAAGTAGTCCATTATTAGTTTGAGTTATTGGTATGGTCTGTTTATACCGACTTTATCAGTAGTGTATAACTATACTGTACTTTGAAATTCTTTTGCCTACTTAAGTCCCTTTAATCTTTCATTTCTGATAATCTCCAAAGCAGATGTATTCTTAGATCCAGATTTTGAAAGTTTTCCATAAAACTATACTTCTAGGTCTTTGCCTGCCAACTATGCTATCAATTCATAATGGTTTGTTATGGAACAAATAGATGTTAGCATGTTTGCAGAATGAAGTATTGCAACTTTTACTAGAGTATGTATTTTGAGGGCAGAAGCCCTAGATGATTTTTGCAACCCACAGACACCTAAACCTTTTGTTATGTCCCTAGAAGGCATTTAGTACAAGTTTATGAAATTATTAAATGGGTCATGAATAACAGAGCTGAGGGTTAGTGCTGTGCATTCTCTAAGGGAACTGCCCTGATGGATGCTGATGCTTTCGTGCGCTCTCCTCCCCACCAGCTCTAAAGGTGAGGGCTGCTCGGATGACTTGCTTTCTCCCACCCTCTCTGTTCAGCCTCAGAGTTGTTTTCCTTCCTAAAGTTTCTTTATTACTGACTTTTTCTTGACTCTCAGTTTCTGTTTGCTCTTTTCTTTGTCAGTTTGGGTTGCCATTGGTTACTTACTGCTCCTTTTTTTTTCATTCTGTTTTCTTCTGTTTACTATTTGTTTTCACCCTGTTTTCCTTTGTGTGGTGAAAGACTCAAGTGTTTTTCTAGACATCTCAAGCCTACCAGAAGGTTTTAGTCTCCTGCCGTGCAAGCCATTCACATTGTGTAAACATGTGTGTATGAGCATAGGCTCTTCTGGTTGTGTTCATTTGGTACTTTAGCCTTAGGAGTTGCTGTTCCACCACCAGAGGGGTAGTCAGGGTGGTTGTGGTGGAGGAGTTCAAAGGATGTAGGGGCTAGTTTCCCTAGTGGTTCCTCAGCTCTCTTGACAATGGGGTATTAGAAGGCTGAATTCTAAATAGCTGACTTTGTGTGTTAATATGTCAAAAATATTTCTAAGGCAAATTACCCAGAAAATTATGTGCATTATCACACTGATTTTTTTTTATGCTCACTAGTATTGAATTGTTACCCATTTTCACAAATTTTTAGAGAGAGCAAAACTAAAAAGATTTTGAGTGGTTTATTTGAAAGAATGAAATTTATTCATTCCATTGTCTCCTTTTCACTACCTAGACGTCTGTATTTGCTTGCTTTTGTACACAGTGTTCTTTCTGTTGGGATTGCCACCTTTTATCTATATCACAATGGTTTTGAACCTGACCTTTTCATGGGAAGTTGCAAAAAGTTATCCAAAAAAGTCCCGTATACCCTTTACCCAGTTGTACTTAATTGTAACATCTCCTGTAACTGTAGCACAATAGCAGAACCAGAAAATGGACTTTGGCACAATTCACAGACCTTATTCCAATACTTATTTATGGTTCTGTATATATATATTATGCCTATGTAATTTTATCATGTGTGGATTCACGTAATTATAACCACAATTAAGATAAACTGATTTACCACAAAGATCCTCCGTGCTACTCCTTTATATTTATACCCATTCCCCTTGTCATTTTATTAATTTATTCACTGGTTATTCTTTAAATCATAGGATTTTTTAATTAATGGAAAAAATTGATGTTATTTAGAGAATTCTTTGTATTTTTACCTTTTTCCACATTGTACTGTACCATTTACAATAAGCCTAATACTAGAGTTTTCATTCATCTTGTGCACTATAGAATCATAGGCTCTTGAAGTTGTATAATCCAGCATCTCCTACTCCACAAAACTCCCAAAAATGACATAAAAAATTGTATATGAAGCAACTGAACATTCATTTACTAACCTGTGAATTTCCAATAACCAGGACCTCTTTTTTTATTTTTGTACTACCTGGTACACTTCGGTGTTAGATTATCTATGTGTTAACTTTTGCTAGATTATATACGGCACTAAGAATCAACCCCAAATATTAGTGCTTACAATAACAAAGGTCTATTTATTGCTCACATTATAGGTTCTCTAGTAATCCATCTGGTTCTACTCCACAATTCTTCTTCATTTCAGGATCTAGGATGAAGGAGCACACCCTATTTACTCTTGGCAGAGAATACTGTTCCCTTGGCAGAGAGAAAAGAGCACGAGCTGGTTGAAGTACACAATAGCTCTTAAAGCTTCTACTTGGAACTTGCTTATATTTCATTGGCCAAGTTAAGGCTTATGGCCAGCCCAACAATAGGGTACCCACAGAGAGGCACTAACTATTAAGTCACACTGCGATAGGCAGGGATATTAATGCTCTTATAAAAGGAGAATAAATGATTTAGAATTATAATACAACCTATCAGACCATAGGATAGTCTATACTGTACTATACTTTTGTAATAACTTGTTTCTTAGTAAAGTTTATTGTACTTTACATGAGTTTTTTCTTAATAAAATTAGCAGCCCCACTTTTACTTTGTGGCAACTGGTAAGAGTTTATGATATAGCTAATGAATAAATAATTGCTTTAAAATTATAAAAAGTCACATTTTGATTTTGACAACTTTAGTTTTGAAGTGTTCCTTTAGAAATTTATTAGCTAAAAAAATCATACATAATTTTGCATACTGATTTCAAATTTTTGGCATTCTGTATTTTTCCCCAAATTGAAAATAGCTTTGTTGTTTAATTTTGCTTATATAAAAACATAGGGCATGCTTATTATAAACAAGTTTTTGGAGAATACAGAGTAGTTCAAGGAATGTAAAAATCATTATAATTCCACTATCCAGACATAATCACTGTTACCATTTTAGCTATACCATTCAAATTTTTTTTATCTGCATCATTATGTGTGTTGTGTATGTGTGATTTTTTAAAACTCTAAAATTGTTATATTTTAGCAAAAAAAAGCCAGTTTTACTGGGATACACCAAACACACTCTTCGGTCATCTTGCTTGATGAGTGAATTGGCAGTTTGAATGGCTTTTTCCGTTCTCACTTGGCTGTATCGTCTAAGTGTAGTACTCAGCACAAGGTGTACTTGCGAGCACTCCGGTAAGCCCGTGCCTTCTCAAATGTGTTCATGCAGTAACCCAATGAGTTTGTAATGTGATGATTAATAAGGTACAGTTTGGAGCCCAGGGTGCCTTACCATGTGTGAGTTTAATTTTTTTTCCTGGGCACTAAAAATTCAACCGTCTTTAAAAATTAACTTTTCACTGTTGAGGGAACATATTTCATTTACTTTCTATAGCAAAATATTTACACCCCAGTGTA
>VMDR010027095.1:0-10000 GCA_007922815.1 Macrotus californicus
TGGTTATCCAGTTTACTAGGATGATGACCTCTCACACTTGCCCTCCTTTCCCTCCAAATAAAACATTCTCCAAGGAATTAAGTCCCAGAGGATTAAAAATTCAAACTGTTGTGAAGACTACACAACGCTAACAAAGCTTTAAACATAAAATGGAAAAGAAGAAAAAGAGAAAAGAAAACTAGCAAATATTCAATAACTACTACCTTTATATACTAGGCACTGTACTACATATTCTCACATAAACTATTTCACTTAAGAGTAGGTTATTAATGTTGTTTAAATAACTCATGATTTCACATCCCAATTTTGCTAAAATTAGTTCTGAAAGGGAAGATAACAAGTAAGGAAAGTAACCTTGCTTGTTATTCTTCCATTATTTGCACCATTTTAATGGGATTTTTCTATTAATCTTTGACAAGCCATGAAATTTTATATTTTCACCATGACCAACCCATGAAATTTACCAACTTTGTCCATGATTCATACCAGGTCATAGTTATAATGTCTGCTATGCATTTTAGCTAAATAACCATTGAAACTTCTCCCTTTGGACAGAATGAAAAATCTGCCTATAATTAAAGCAGGAATTGTTAACTACAAGCAGTTAAAGTTTACAGCATTATTTGACAGTTGCTAAGATAAACCAGTAAAAAGCCTGAGATGCTGTGTCTACCTGTACTTCCCACACATTTGAACAATAGTGTGATATCTCTTAGCATCATAAAATCAATCTCAGATTAGGTAATGAAATATGCACCAGCCTTTTCTCAGAACCTTTGACAAATCACACACAATCCTAAATCTTCATAAATCATGATTAAAGACAAGTATATCATCACCAACGCATATATCTTCCCAAGCCTGACCCAGAGACTAATGAGAAAAGGCCTAGACTATCTCATCTGATTAATTAATTCAAAATGTCTGCTGTTATTCAAAGGTAAGGCTGGTATTATTTGAATAACACTTGACAGCAGTGCCTGAAGATATCATTTCTGATTTGTGAAGCTGCTGCTACATAACTGATGATAGTTTATGAAAATTTTCCAATGAAGCTGCTTTTCTTGGCACAACTGTGAAAGATTTGCCAAAGAGGTGGTTCTTTTTTGTCAGAAGTTGATGTTGCTAATGTTGTCAAACATCTCCAAAATGCATAGTCTCTGGAGTCTTTTTTTCCCTTAAATATTGCCACAATAGCAGCTCTTCCACCTTCAAAGTTTGATTTGCCTGAACACAAAATTGCTTTACACAAGCCTTCTCTCCTTTTTAAGGATCTAAACAGCACTTTCCCAGGATTCACCAAGTCCCTCCAACTAGCCTTTTTTTTTCTTTAACAAGGACTTTGAGACAGTGTTGGACTCAGTATGACCCAGAGTTCAGGGGACGTTTTTTCCTTACTAAATAGTATTGCTTCCTTATCGAATGTCATAATATGTCTTAAGGTAATATAAAAGTTCTTTTATTGAAAAGCAAAAATAAATACTCTTAAAAGCTTAAATACTGCTTTCCCCTTGAAAAAATATATAGCTTTGTGGTCAAAATGTAATTAATAAATCTAAGAAAACCTCAAAATCACCATTACTTATGTTCTGATCCACTTTTTACTTTGGAGATTTTTCAATAGTTCATACTACACATGGCCATATCAGGGTATATCACTGGCAGATTTTCCAACTTCCAGGCCTTTGTGTTATTTCTGAACTCCAATTTTCCTTCTCTGCTAAGAGCATGAAGACTCCTCAGAGATATGTATGTCAAATACCTTGCAATGGGCATCTGCTTACCACTCAAATTCCTTCTTCCCGGCCATTAAAAACCCACCCACTTATAAAAGCCTTCCTCATTAACAAGTCCCCTTCATTTCCTCTTCAAACATCCCACCTTTCAACATTAACGTTGAAAACATTCATACTTAACCTATGTGACAACAATAAGCACAAATTATACCAATGTGATTAAATAGGCCAATTCTGTTTTTAATAAAAAAATACTTCTAGTTAAATATTAAAGCTGAGTGAGACCTTAAGAATCACTTGGTCTAACTCTCTTATTCTGTAAATAATCACTCTATATGACTTGCTCAGCAACCCCAGAAGTTTATGCTAGATCCATAATATGTGGAATCAACCAATGTGCATCTGTTGGTCTGTTTTTTTGCTTTTATGTGTACAGTCAAGATTGATAATGGGGTCCACTTTTTGAGGGCAAAAGCTGTCTTAATTATGAACAATATTCAGAACACCATAATGTGTATAGGCACTTAATAAATACTCCCAAAGGACCCCAATAATGATGTAAGGACGTATATTCTGTTGCCATTAGGAGTAGCCTACTAAAAGCCTACTTCTTTTAATTTTTTTCTGTACTATTTTGGATGAAGATAAAATAATGGTCTTAGGGCAAGTTATATTTTATATATTGTTCACTTTACATAGACTTACAGTTCTCAAAAGGTGGCTTGTGAACCCCTCGGGTTTCCTGAGACCCTTTCAGGAGTCTACAAAATCAAAATTATTTTTATAATACTTAGAGGTTATTATCCTTTTCACTGTGTTCATATTCACATTGATGATACATAAGCAAAGGTGGTAAAACTACTGGTGCCTTAGCATGAAGCAAGGCAGTGGCACCAAAATGTGCTAGCAGTTATTGTGTCCTTTACCACTAGCACTGCAATTAAAAAAAAAAATCAGTTTAATTACAGAATGTCCTTGATGAAACAGTAAAAATTATTAATTTAATTACACCTTGAGTACCTGTCTGTTTAATATTGTGTGACAAAACAGGAACTGCGTGTGCACAAACACTTCTGCAGCATACTAAATATGAAAAAAAAGTTCTTGTACAGCTGAGCTGCAAGCTGAACTAGCTCCTTTTAAAACAAGAATAACTGACAAATTATGGCTATTTCAACTTAGGTATTTGGCAGAGTTTTTGAAAAATGAACTAAGTAAACCTACTACTTCAAAGAAAACAACTATAGCTTTTGGTGCCCATGATAGAATTAAGCTTTCTTGAAAAAATTAAAATTTTGAAACACTTGTGTCCACCACTGTTGAGTGTGACAGCTTCCCAGTACTTAAAAACTTTTCTCATAAATGTGGTGGTAATATTAACAAATGTAATTTTTTTATCTTGTATAATGAAATGGGTTAACATTTGGAAGACATGCATAACTCAGTGAACCAGTATTTTTCAAATGACCAAGACATAATGTCAGAAAACCACACATGGGTAGAAGAGCTCTTCAAAGTGCAAACTAGACTAATAAACTTTGATGAAACAGAAAATTTTATCAGTACTGCTTCAGATTATACATTTGAACTAGCCTTTAAGAAACTATTACTTGTCAAGGTTGGGTGCAGTATCAAAAAAAATTCACAATGACCTGAAAAAGGCTATTAAAACACTCTTCCCTCTTCCAATTATATATCTGTGTGAGGTCGTATATTTTTCTTCATAGACATAAACCCTATGATAATAGACTGAATCAGAAGCAGATATGAGATTCCAGGCGTCTTCTACTAAACCTGACATTAAAAAGATTTGCACCATTTTGTTTTGTTTTGGAAAATGCTGTTTAGAATAACATACAAAAAGTTGAGAGCGCCTCGCCTTGCACGGATAAAAAAAGAAAGAAAAAAAGTTGATAACTGTAATAATGTTATTTATGCTAACATATAACAAGTTTATAATTTATAAATTAATTTACTTAATATTTTACAATTCTGTTTCAATTTTTAATACAAGTATATACTAATAGACATTGAACCCACATAAACAAAAATTCTTTTAAGAATGTAAGTGGGTCCCAGATCAAAAAGTTTGAGAATCACTGCCATGACAGTCTCCCCAAAAGTCTTCATATAGGAACATTTAACTTATTAAAAACAGTTTCCTATCCAAGAAATGATCTACTTAATTTTATATATACAAAGACTTCGTGTACGTTAAAGGAATTCTACCACATAGCAAAATTTGAATCCCTATAAAGCACCAGGGAGCAAAAGATTTGCCAAAAAGTCAAATTCCCTTCCCTACAAGGAATTTATAATTTATACTATACCTAGATTATAAATCAGTAATTTATAATTTATACTACACCTACATTGTAAACCAATAGTTTTTATTTTTTTATTACAAGTTAACATATGCTAATTGCCAAATAAGTCCTTCAATAACTCATGTTCCAAATATCAGATTTCTCTTCTAATTCCATGTCCCTTTTTCCAGGTCTACCAGCACCTGAGTCTCATGGCTAGCTGTTTCTTCCCTCGTGCAATTGTTCTGTTCCATTTTCCCTATCCTTTCCCCTCAATACAGCCAGTCGCTAGACTCACTGGTACCGTTAGAGTTTGTAGAACACTGGTAAGAAAGTCAAGCCAGTACGCTTCCAAGAAGAATGTGGACTGTAGATGCAAACTGGGACAAATATGGTTAAAAAGGAAAAACAAAAGTCTACCTGGACAAAAGTAGTTCTTAAACTGAGGGCCATGAGCAACCCATGAATAAATTTTATGGTGTATTCGGTCCTGGCTGGTGTGGCTCAGCGAATTGAGTGGCAGCCTGTGAACCAAAGGGTCGCTGGTTTGATTCCCAGTCAGGGCTAGGAAACCTGGGTTACAGGTCAGGTGCCTAATAGGGGGCGCTCGAGAGGCAACCACATACTGATGTTTCTCTCCCACTGTTTCTCCCTCCTCTCCCCTCTCTAAAAATAAATAAAATCTTTTTTTTAAAAAAGAACAAGGACAAAGTAGAAATAAAATATTCATCAATTAAATAGCTATACGCTTTCTATACCTGATGATTTTCATGAAGCAAATATTTGGCAATTAGTTTATTACTAAGCAAAAGAAATTTAGACATATACATGTCAGCCTCAGATCTACTAACACCACTCAGCATTCACCAAATTCACTAGTCACTTGAAACAGTCTTTTGGTACGGCAATTGCGAAAATCCACGACTGGCTTTTCATTACAAATATTTACGGTTTTTTTCCCCTATTTAAAATCGCTTTAAGGGTTATAGTCAACAAAGCAAGTGAATACAAAATATGATTTCTCAGGTTTTTCCACCTGATAAGAGCATCAACAACTCAGTGGCTGGTTCAAAATAGAAAATAAACAGTTCAATAAACAATGCAGTTAAGTTATATAATTAAAACTAAGTCCAAAAGGACAAAAGACTAGAGCAATTAATGATACCTTACTATATTCTGTGTCCCTGATCAGGCTAAATTTGAAACTAGCATTCATTCTAATAACTCATAATTTGAAACTAGCATTCATTTCAATAACTCATAATCAAAGTACATTTAAACTAATCTTAGGTTAATCTTTGGACTAGTCAAATACATGGGACCAATCTGTCATCCTTGAAGATAATTATTTAATTTATCATTAACTTAAACACGGAATTTTGTACCTTTAGATAGAAAACTCAGTTATGAAATTGTACAGTCTAAAATGAATATAAATCAATCATTATGACAGAAGAACTTGAGAGTCAAAATGAACCAAATATTCTGTGTCAGCAAAATGTCACTTGTCAAAATCTACTCTTTAAAATTATACTATAATGTACTAAAACAAATGTCCTTCCCAACTCTATAGAGAAACAAGTCTTAAATCATCATAATTCAAAACTACTATTTGGAAACACACAAATATTGCCTAGCTGTGAAACAGATTGCTTATTACTATACCCAGTTTTAAAACTTCAAAGATGGAATATTCAACCCCAAGCATGTTAACAGGAGTTTCACAAGTGATTTTTCTCTTTTCAGCATAAATATTATCCATGATAGTAATTGTAGTAGTAGATATAAATTAATTCCATTTAACTTATATACGTTACTTAAGACCCAGGTAAGTAGCTATGGCAGTTTTCTTATATTGTACATAGTTGTCACAGCAAAGATAAATTTCTATATAAAGGATTAGAAGAATGTAATATCAGATTTAATATATTCAGCCAATACATATCAGATAACATGTGTAAAAGGAATTTACTTATTTATTTAAAAGTAAGTTATTGAAAGACTATACTTTCAGGGATCATTTCTATAGTTTGTTAAAAATAAGTTATTGAGCACATTATGTGTGCTAAAAAAAAGAGAGAGAGAGAGAGACAGCGCTGGCTGTTGTGGCTCAGTGAATAGAGCACCAGCCTGCAAACCAAAAGGTTGCTGGTTTGATTCCCAGTCTGGGCACATGCTTGGGTTGTAGGCCAGGTTCCTAGTCGGGGACATGCAAGAGGCAACCAATCGATATAGCTCACATACATCAATGTTTCCCTTTCTTTCTCTCTCCCTTCCCTTCTCTCTAAAAATAAATTAAAAAAATTTAAAACAAAAAGAGAGACAGATAGTCCCTGTCCTCTAGCAGCTTAAAGCACCCTAGAGAATGGAAACTTAAAAAAACTGTCCATTCCTAAGTGAATCTTTGTAGCATACCATTATCAATATTAACTTATCAGTATTAATTTTTCCAGTGATGAACTTTAATGACCCAGAAAGCATCAAGATTTTTTAATTATAAGAATAAGCCCTTTTAAGTAGAGATAAGTAAATCTCCCATAAGTTTCCCCATTAGGTCATGATTTAATACCCCTTCCTTCATCTTATAATCCAGAGACCCTTCTCTTTTTCCCATAGTTCATTATCTCAATAATCAACTCTAGGTTTATGACTTTGCACACCCCACAGGTATTACTTTAAAAATGAACAAACAAAAAGGTAGCAATAACTGGGAATGGTAGCACACGTCCCAAATTTTAAAGACTAAACATATTTTTCAGTTGTTTCTAAGAATGTGCCTGTAAAAGACTTGCAATATAAATAACACAGTAAAAATAAAAACTCTTAAATGCATGAAAAAACCCTGGTATTATTTTGTACCCATTTCCCTTCAACTTGTTCCCTGTCCTTAAACAATGTGGGAATCTCAGTTCACCAGTGATCGTTCCATCAAATACTATGAGGGAGAGTGTGGTGTTTCCATTTTTAACAAGACCTGTTTTCTTTAAAATACACACAATTTAAAATGATGCTATTTATGAGAATCTGTATTTGGGGTCAATGTATATAAATAATCATTTCTGGAGCCTCTCTAAAAAGGTTAATTATAGGATTATCCAATAGAATAAGACTTTTAATTTTATGGATTGAATTTTAGATAGTTAAAGACTCTGCCTTCACAGTAGCTGTCAAGGATTCCATGTCTGGGGGACTAGGCAGAGGTATTCAACTTTCTAGAACTATCAGTGCAAGGAGAGGAATGGTGACTTTTCTAAAATTTTTTTGAACTATAATAATATCCTAACATACAGAGTTCTAAAAACAAAATATAAAAACAGGCTTAAGTCTACCATAACTGTCGCTGAAAAGCAAATCTTTGCAAATAAACTGTAAGCAATGATCTAAAACTCTAATATCTAAGGTTTCAAGAATCACTTCAAATGTTAAAATAAAAGCTTTATCTATGAAAAATGTACAGTGTTTTTAACTAAAATTTGAAACTTTTTGTAAAACAATATTTTTCTCATAGCAGGTAGTTCCCCCAAAAGGTGATAAACTCTTTATTCTTGCTTTGTGCCTTAAGACATAATCTGCTTTTATCCTTCAGCAAAATATGAACCAGCTACTAGGCTGACAATGCCGAGAACCATGACAAAATGGATTATTAATGAGAAAGTGAACTCCAGAACTCTATTAATTTATGTCTTCCTGTCGGATCCAAGAGATATATCAGCCTTCTCACTCAAAAGAAAAAAATGCCAACACTGTACTTTGTTTTAAAGTTCTCCACAGATGAAGAATTCATTATCCAAAGTACAGTTCTGTTATTTCAGGCTTTCTTGTAGAATAAAGAATCTTTATCAAATGGCTAAGAAAGCTGCTGACAAGTGCAAGTACCTTGCAAAATATATTTACGTCAAACATTCACTGAGAAAAACCGGGGGGAGGGGCAGAATAAAGGTGAAAGCCCCTGCAATATTCTCGTCCCCATCCGGCCCCAGAAGTCTTTAGAAAACTAAACCACTTTGATCCAGTTACATAATGGTGAGGAGCCTTAATACAACTGCGTGTTTGTGGGCTTTTTAAATTCCTAATTACACTAATTATTCTGACATGAAGGGAAATGATCTAACAAGTGAAAAGAATGTGTGATTTCTTTTTGCATAAACAACAATGTTTAAGTGACATAAAATATCCTTTTAAGCTTTCATAAAAAAAATCTATTTAATCTATGCTTATCATAATATTTATGAAATAAAAAAACGAGAGAGGAAAAATTGCTATAATGTACTCTGTGTGACCTCTGCTTTCTACAGAGAATGAAAACAGCCTTTTGCTTTTCAATCCCCATCAAAGTGGAGTAAAAGAAGGGACAGCATTCCCGTGCTCACTGCCATTAATCATTGCTTTCTTCAAGCAAGTGCGTATTAATTTCTGTCATCCCAAACATCATCGAGTATTGTTACAGCACCGTTCACTCCTCATTCACCACCAGTTGTTACCAGTTTCCCTACACTGAGCATAGACAGGGTGAATCGTGTGGATTTCAGTGTTAGAGGCCTTTATCCCTGGGGTGCTGACACCAATTAAGCCATTTCAAGAAGAAATGAGAACAGGCCCAACCCTTCCATGTAACAAGAGCTTGCACCTAGCTTTGGCAGGTTGCCATTTTCTCTGACTTCACACTATAGAAATACTCTTCTCCACATCCTTTTGAATGATTCAGGCTGTTTACATGTAATCAGTAACAATATCTTTTTGTTCATTTCTTCAGGTTCGATTTAGGGCCCAACATAACCTAACTCAGAAGGCTTGGAAAAACTAGACGGAAATCAAGAAAGATGAATGCTATTATTTACAGATTCATTAAATTCAGTTTAGGAAACAAAAACAAATATTCCCTTTAATCCTGTAACAACATTTTTAAAAAGGCATTTTGAACAAAAATTAGCAGGACTGTGAAAGCTACTGCTTTTCTCAAACTAGGTTAATTGAAGATAAAACATTTTATTCTATTAGCTCAATTTCAGCACTGTATTTGCTGAGAGAATTCATATACACAAGAATATAAACCAGATACTTCAAGCATTAAAGGGAGAGTCTCTATCCAGTTTAAGGAGCTTATCAATACTGTATTGCCATCTGCTTCCTTTCGGAGTTTCTGGTCAGGCACTAAAGGCTAAGCTTTGTAAAAGGTTACCTTCAAGCCCCCCCTAAAAAAAATCTGCTCAAGTGAGTTTAATTAATACCATTTTTGTATCACTAAATATAGAGATCCATCAAACTCTTTCACAATATTGTTGATTTTTTTGACCGCTTTAGATCTAATCATTCTCCTTGTTTTAGACATTTACATCTGCTTTTAAGTTTTTATGGTTGCCTGTTGGCAGGCAGCAAAGTGGAGCTGTCGATGCTACTGCAGAATAATGCAAGGTTTGTTATGAATTAAATATTAGAAACCTTAACACAGCGGCCAATAAGAATTATTTGCCTTATTAAAGCAGCAGAAGACGCTGATTAAATTTTCATTGCATTGCAGTCTTTTTCCCATTTCTGCTTTCAATTCATCATTCTAATGTATGAAAGGCTCGCCGAATAATGGCAGGGGGACTTAATTTCTAGAATGCAAATATAGCAAAGAAAATACCATAAATACCCTCCCAGAAAACATTAAACAGTCAGTTCTAATTAAGTGAATACTAACTAAGTAAATATTCTCTTAAAGGGAAAAAAATAACTCAAATGTCAAGAATTCAAGAAGGAAAGCATAATTATCTATTTTACAAATACATACAGATACACATTGTGGGTAGACTATATATATATATATTTTTTTTTTTTTAAATTGCGCTTCTTGCAATCAATTAACTCCTTCACGGGCCTTACAGTACTCTAAAGAAAAGGAATACAGCTATGGTTGTACTCAGCTTTGCATAGTTCCTAAAAAATTTAATAATTTTTACAAGAAAAAATGACCAG
>VMDR010027096.1:0-13728 GCA_007922815.1 Macrotus californicus
CTGAACTGCAATACTTTTATTCTGAAAGTTTCCCATGGCTAGATCTGATATTATTTAATTTAACACCATGCAGAACACTATGAACTCCAAATGGATAGAAGATGATCTTGCAAGGTTTTGTTCATTTTCATTAATGTAAAAGGAAACTATGATATAAACATGTTTCTTGAGCTTCTGCCAATTAAAAAACACTAGAAGAGTCATCTGAAATAACACTCAACAGCTGAAGGCTGCTATTTGGCAAACTTTGATGAGTCTGTGGAAGGTGAAGTCAATTTCACCTTTTGACAGCAGTGGAGTGTCGCTCCGCGGTTATCACGTTGTAAGGTGGGTTCTGGCTCCATTCTAAAATTTAAAAAATGTTGACTGATTTTAGAAACTGACTCACATCCAATTTTAACTTGTTTTTTGTCTAAGATTTTAAACTGTGATGCAGATGCTTTTTCTTTTCTGACTTTTATGATGGGTATTAGGTCAACCAGGGTTGGCCTAATGATTACACAGAAATTTAGAGCATTCCTTGAGAGAAGAAAATTTGGAATAATTAATAGGCTTTTAGGTTTCGATGAACTTTTGTTAATTTTGCTGCATTTTTCCTGAAATGCAAAGTTTCAATTTTCTGTTCATAAAGCAAGTGCAGCCTGAGCACGCTGTTGCCGTGTTCAGAATGTTTGGTGTTGTGTCTGAGCTTAGCGGCCTTGCCACAGGGGCGTTAAAAAGGTCCTAACACTATTTAGTAACCTCTTTTTTTGGGAAAAAAATTCTTTCATCTCAATTTCTTTGCATTTTTAGCGCCATACCTTAATATGGCACTAGATGCTTAATACTTATAGAGTTAATTATTTTTTAAAGGCCAATGAGTGATAGAAATACCATCAACAGAAAATGAAATGATTCATTCATCCATCCAATAAATAATTGAATGAGTCCTTGAGATGCAGGAATGAGCAAAACAGAGTGTTTGCTGGCGGGGAGTTTACACGCAAAGAAACAATACCTCTTCTCTTTGTGGAAACCACTTTCCGAGTCTAATGGTGCTCGTTTTGAACATACAATCTCCAGTTATAAGATAAACTCTTTTGGCTGATTTTAAGTTGTGATATATTTTAAAATGCCAAATACTGAAAGGTAGTAGCCACAGACTGCTATTTATTTCGTTTGATTTAGTGGAGTTTTTTGAAAATTAGCAGATGGTTATAAAACATATATGTGCTTAATAGTATATCATGCCTGAAGTGAGCTCTCCTTTGCTGCAGTTTAAGGCTTTACCTGTACATAAACAAAATTAAAGCCATAGGTCTTGACCTTTGAGGAGGAAATGGTAAGTATTCTTGAATTCTTCCTCTTTGGTTTCTCCCAGTGCCTTCTACTTGGTTAAATAAACCCTACGTGGGAAGGACTCCTTGCCCTAATTAATCTTGGTTAGCATAGTTACTAGTACACAGATAAAATTATTCTTACAGCAACTCTGAGGTACTGTCTCATTTTACAGATCAATAAACTGATCACAGAGAGGTTTTTCCAGCTTTCTACCAAGATCACAAAGCTAGAAAAAGGGGAGATGATGCCCGTAATCACTGAGATTAGATATTTGTTGAGGAAAGCCCATTTTTACAGGTCTAGGACTTGTGGGATGCAGAGAGGGCATATGAAAGAAGAATAAATAAATGTCTTTCAGATACACAAGGTGGGGAGCTGTGACCCTCATTCTTGTTGGGGGAGAAAGGCTCAGGGAATCTTCCTCTTCCTCACCTGTTGAACTTGCTCCGGCTTTCTTCACAAATGCACTGTAGGGTTGTTTTCTTCCTCTTCTCCTTCACTGCAACTCCAACAAATCCAGCCAGGTTAAAATTCAACTCAGTAAATTTTGAAATCAGGAATTTTTTTAATAGGAAACAAATACAGTAATAATAGCTACTTAATAACTATTAAGTCTATTGAAATGATTATAGGAGTAACACTATAAATTGTCATTATTGGGGTGACCAACAGAACTACCTCGAACAGTTAGGAGACAGGACTAACAACAAATGAACTTCCATTCTGTTTTTGTCCCTCCTATGTCCCTCTCCAACCTAACCTTTTTTGGTAGTGCTGTGAAGCGTTTAAGTCCTTGTGCTATAAAAGTGGAAAGTTAACTAGAATTTTCTTCATGAGAATTTTGTAATAGTATGAGAATATAACAAACCTTCAAAACAGTATCTTCTCCTGATTTCAAGAAGCCAGATTTGTGAGAGGCATAATAATGTCTTCATTTGCTAGAAAGATATGTTCAAATGTAATGCCATAATAATTAGTTCTGAGTTTGTTTACAAAAATAGATAAGCCTATTGTAGTGGTGTCGTGCCGGGTAATCTGGCTCTGCCTCTAGAGTGTTCATTACCTGCATCTGTGTCCAAACTATTGGACAGAAGGAAATTCGAAGAAGTTTTAACTTGATGTGTGGGATGGTGGGTGCCTCCTCATGGGTGTGTGTGTGTAAGGCAGTTTATTAATGCAGGGTAAAGCACCTTCAGGCACTTACAGATGGGCACCTTATAACTCTTCTGTCCTAGACAGGTCTCTTGAGAATGAGGATACTGCACTGATGTAAAGGCCAGGTCGCCACCAAAGAGAGATGACCTACTAACTCATGTTGGAAGTGTCGAAGTCTGATCGTAGTAGGGGAATTGAAGAAACTCTGTGGCCAAAGAACTTTACAAATCCTAAATATGGGTGCTGTTCGCTTCTGGTACTTAAAAAATGACAGTCTGTTCTTTCCCTCATGGAGAGCAGTCATCTTTGATTAAGAGTCATTTGGGGATGGTCAGTGGGAGGGGGAGGCACCTTTTTAACTCAGAGAACTGTTCAGATGGAAGCAGAGAGACTGGGGATGAAATAATTGTTAGTGTTGCCCGAGACTCAGGGGACAGATTAGTTCTGAACAGAGGTCTCCTGTGGGCCCACGCTGACCTGGTCAGGCTCAATGCCGTTTCCCTTCTCGGGGTGCAGCCTGAGCCTTAAGACCAAAATGTAACTGCAGCTTCTCGTCTATTAATATCAGAGATTGTTTAAACAGAGCAATGAAATGACAATACATTACTTTAACTAAGCCCAGCTTGCAGGCTAATTTTAAGGCAGCCCAGTTGGAAGACGCCTGTGCATTAATTTACTCTAATAGCAAAGGGTGGGGGTGGGGGTGGGGGGAAACAGGGGAGGAGAAAAGAGTTTGAAAGACATTGTTTAAAAAAAAACAACAACAAGTAACAAAACCCCTGAAAGAACTCATGCTCAATTTCTTTCTTATTTTTTTTAGGTGTTCAACACTTGTATAATTGGGTCAAATTAGGGGCAGGACAGCAAGAGAAGCTAGTAAGCTTTGAAAGACAGAGAGCATGTGAGACAGGACATGATTACTTTGCTGAATCCCCACTTTTTTTTTTCCCTTCCAAAAGAGACAAAGGGAAATACTTAAGAACCAATAGTGACGGCAACAAAGCAATCACCGACTTGCAGGGTACCTTTGTCTCTAGGGGGAACGCAGTGATTTTTACGCGTCTGCCACTGAGTGTCAAACCTTTTCTTTTCTTCTTCTTTCCATTCTGGACGGCCAAATTGATTATCTAAAATAGAAAATTAGCACACAATGGGTTTACTCTGCGATACCCCTTATGCAACTAATGGCAAAGCTTGTTAATTGGTTGTAAATGCCAGCAGGTTGCCAGGATAATACTTCAGAAATAAGCGGGTATTCTGATAATTACAGCAATCTTCATCTATAAAAGCTTAAGTAGATGAAGTAGTGGCTGGCTTAAAACCAAGATTTATCCCGCTGCACTCACATTAAAAGAAAAAATAAGATGAAAAGAATAATGTAACAAAACAATTATATAGCAGGAAGCTTTGTAGGTTTTAGAGATTGTGAAAACTCAGAAAGTAAAACAGTGCTGTAATAACCAGTTATGGAAAAATAGGCCATTTACATTTGTGTATAATTAAATAGTAGGCTATGCAATTTCACTTTTTAAAGTAAACTGCCTTTTCCTTTTTTTTATAGGGCAACGTAGCCATAATTGCTGCATTAAAGCTTTAATGAAAGAAAAAAGCAGCAGATCAAGATGACATGTAACGCCTGCATTTGCACCGTGGCAGTGTGCTTGTTTAGTAATGGGAAGCTACTGAGGAGATTAAAATTGCAGAATTCTTCATAGTTTGTTCTAAAATTGCTATAGGAAGATCATTCAGGGTCTAAAATACACACAATTTATTTTCCCACCTTCAATCTGCAAGAATTTAATGGCTTTTGTAACTAGTAGGTGGTGGGAGACACTTGTCATATTAAAGAGGAAACTACCTCGAATCGTCAAAATTGTCAGAAGTGAATGGATCAGAATTTAAGCCGGAAGGGCCTTGCTTAGTGCATTAGAATATTGTCCCAAATATTATATTATAGTTAGTGTTTAACTTAGCGCAGTCTAAGGAGCTTTCTTGTTCAAACTATCAACAGGTTGGTTTGTCATATCGTTCCTTTCTATTTTGCAGTTTCTCCATCACCCCACTGACATCAGGCTGGAGCAAAAGGCAGCCCACGCACATAAAAAGGTAATGTTCTGGGAAACCACTAACTGGCCTGGGGGCTGATTGAGTTTTAAAAAATAGCAATACTCTCTCCTGTGAGCTTCTTTCTCATAAGTTCGAAACCTTCCTCGGATGTTATCCTGCACAGAGGGTGGCTGTTTTCTGTAAACCATCCCTGGCCAATAATGTCGGCAGAGACCGGAAGCCTTCACTGTGTGGCAGTACTGAGAAGAAGGCAGGAAAGATGCTGAAAACACGTCAGGCAAGAGAGCCAGGAGAGAACACCACACCAAGGACACTGGTGCCCACGGCTGGAGCGATGAGAAGCAGACTTAAGGGAGGCGTTTGCCTTTTAAAAAAAAATTTGTATAAAGTCTACATGACTTTATTCTTCCTTCTGGAAAAAGAAGAATGCAAAAGAAACTTGTAAAAGAGAGCCCCAAGGAACAGACTATGAAGGCCTAGAATTTGGGTTCTTTAAGAAAATGATTGCTTTCTTCAAGGTTGTGTTTTGGTGTTTGTTTCTCTCAGGGTTGACGAAATGCATCTTCTCTAAGGTGCAGTGCTTTGGGTATGGAAAACTTGAAATACATTGCCTTCTGGAGGGGCTGGCTTCCAGGATATGGAATTGGCATGGGGGTCGGAGACATGGGTACCAAGCAGAGGTGCAGCAAAGTGAGCCGGGCAGAGCCACCTGCGGCAGGACAGGCAGGCAGCCATGCGGCCAGCTTCTCACAGAGAGGGTGCACTGGCAGCAGCAACTTTTTGTGCAAATGCTACCTGAAGCCAGAAGGGAAGAAAGGGGGTAGGCACAGGAAGAGTTTTTCGAATACATGTGGAAATAAGAAGGGATTCTCATCTGCCAAGACCCACAGTTAAAAGAAGCTAGTCTGTTCCCATGCTCTAATTGCCCTCTTCTTACTGCTTGGATAAGAAGCGGAAGGAAAGGCCTCGCACCATCCCAAATAATATTTCATGACCCTGGGAGGCTGGCAGCTGTCCCAGCACCTTGAATGGGGCAAAGAGGACACTTGTTTTAGACGGGCTGATTTAAGGGATTCTTCAGTTGGCCTCTTTAAGTGTGAAGTGAAGGAGCAGAGGAAATAGCAGAAGAGGGCGGCCTTCCTTCTAACAAGCTTGAAAGCAGCAGAGTTTTGAGGGAGTGGGGAGGGGTCAAGAGGTAAACTTACAGGGAAAGAGAAACTAAACAAACTCTTCAGGATAAAAATATGGGGAGGGAGCTGCCTAATCGAGGATTGCCTTTTCTTTGACTAGCAGAACCCTTAGACTATACCTTTCCTCACTGAGATGGACATCAAAATGATCATATTTACATTCAGGGGAGAAAAATTCCTCAAAAGTAAAAAACAAACGAACAAACACATTAAAAGAATCAAATAAAACTTAAGGCCACGGGCAGATGCAAGAACTTGCAGAAACTACTCATCTGTTTTACTTTTTCTGAAAGAAGAAAGTACTTTCTCTTAAGTCTGTCTCATGGTTGGCTTAAATTCTTTATTATTTTAAATGATATGACATAATTTTCCAAGTAGTGGTGAAATACTCACGGTAAATTTCCCAAATGACAAAACACCCTTTTGCAAATAGAAGAATCCAGTGCTTTCTAGACTTGTCTTTTACATGGAGGACAGACATCACCATCTTGACCGATGCTTGAATTCTTTCTTGGTCTAAGTTACCCTCCCTTGCAGGGCTGCTCGTGCCCTTCATCGCTGAGAATTGTTCAACCTGTGAGTAATGTGTATAATCTGATCGATGTGTGTTTTAACTTCTTTATGCTACCAGCGTATTTTTTCTGTCACTTATGCTTTAGTGAAGCACACACTGCGCAGAGTAAGCATTTGAGAAATATTTGTTTTTAACTGAATAGTGGAACATTTTTGATAATTTTGAAGGTTTTAATGATAAGCTCATTATGTTGAGAAATGTTCTTGTAGAAATATTTCCAAGTCCCTTTGAGGGTTCAGTACCTAAAATGCAAAGTTCTTTCACCAGAATCTTCTCCCAGGGGGAGAGCATACTTGCTGTACGCACAAAAAATATACAGTATGCCTCCTGATGGCACTCCTGCATGGGTCGTGCGTTCGTCTTCACAGGGAACACTTCTCTGTTTCTGTGTCAGTTGTCACTAATTGGTTATGCATCTGATGTGCAGATCCATCAGGGAATAGAATTTAAGTCATTTGGCTTTAGCACATATGATATGCTTGTGCAGGAGTTTACCAAAGCCCCCTTGGATACATTTTCAGAAGGGGACGTGCATATGTTACGGTACCTCTACAGCAGCAGTGTCTGAACTAGCTGACAAGTGACAGGAGGCTTTTTTCCCCCTCTCTTTGGTATTTCATAGAAGTGTGCACAAGTCATAACAAGTTGCCTCTCTTTCAGAAGACAGGGAGCATTTCCCTTAAAGCACACATGGCTATATGGTGTGTTTGTGTACATGAAAATTCATGCTGCTATCAATTTTAATTTTGCCATTTTTGTTGTTTTTAAATTTCAGGTTTGAGTTTTTTGAAGAGGCATAAATAATTGCACTCAGTTTCATCTTGACTGATTTCTTTTAACTCTGTCAAAGCCTTAGTGGACAAGTAAAGTTCTTGACCATTGAGAGAGAAACTGTGATGAACAGATGACCATTCTCCCCTGGGCTATTATTTGTCAAGAAAGGTCGATAAATAGTAAACACGTACCATATGCCAAGAAGTTCTGTGCTAGATGATACATGGCAGGTTGTCATTCACAACAACCTGCCTGAATTCTGACCCATGCTTTCAGCAGTATTAACAGCAACAGTCAACATAGGAGCCCTTGCTTTGCTATTTTTTTTCTGGGGGGTACAAAGTACTAAACTCTGTGCTATAAGAAATCCTGTGATAACTGTTATAGGCATATCCCCAACCAACTGCAGTTAAGGAGGGCTGGTCGAGTGGAGAGGAAGTGGGTTCAGTATCAGCAAGATCTGGGTTCAAATGTAGCCTTCGGCCCTTATGAACTGTGGTTTTGCCTGGGCCTCAGGATCCTCATCTCTGCAGTAGGGTGACCTTGGTGAGGGACCAATGTGTGAATAACTATACCACCTGACATGCAATGGATATTTAATACATTTGTTCCTTTGAGACCCCTTTCCCTTGTGATCTCAGAATAACAAGAGACCCCCATATAATTCTTTCTAGGTAAGCTCATAACTAGCTGTCTTTTTTCTTTTTAGGGAAACTAAGATTTAAGTAGATAGGTTTCTGGACCCACAGAAGCTGATTGTCTGGCTGTGACATCTAAAGTAAGTGTCACTAAAATGATATGCTACAAATAGCTAATATGTATGTATGTATGTATGTGTATGTATTTGTATACACACACATATGTGGTTTTCCTTTTTTTTCTGGTCAGTAAATGTATTCTCTTAAAATTACTCAACCTCTCTGTAATGATCTGAGATAGTACCCAAAGCACTAATGGTAGCTTTCAACCACCATGGATTTCTCCTTGAATGGAGGGACACTCATTGAAACCCAGGGAATTCAAGGGACAGGAAGAGGGGAAGCCAAGGGAAGAATTTGCCATGAGCCTATTCTGATCCATTAATAATCTTGCAGTCTTAAGATTAGAGTTCATGCTATTCTTTCTGAAGAAAAGACCATTTGTATCTGCATGAGGAGCATAGAGTATGTGATGATTCTCTGTCATGAATAAAATGAAAGCAGCATTACCAGGCCCTCCAAAAGTACTTGTTTGGACTTAACAGTAACATCTCTACCATGAAATTACTTGTGGTGCCCTCTAGTATTTCTTCCCTCACACTCTTCATACCTGCTCCGATGCCCACCGCCCTCTTCCCTCACAGGGTGGTGAGTGCGAATCTGAGTTTTGAGATCTTGAAGAAGTGTCTTCTTCCTCAAGATCTCCCTCCTTTTCCTTCTTCCTCTTCTTCTTCTTTCTTGTTCTTCTTCTTGTTCTTGTTCTTGTTCTTCTTGTTCTTGTTCTTGTTCTTGTTCTTCTTCTTCTTCCTCTTCTTCTCTTCTCTTCTGTTTATGAAGTGGTTTCTTTTTTCTGTTTATAACTTCATGTGAACATTCTGGATAGTAGGAGTGACAGATTATTGGCTCAGTCACAATTTGCCTTACACAGAAAGCCTCACTGCCAATTTTATTAAAAAAGCTATGTCTTCCTTTATGGAAGAAATAAGCATATCTTGGTTGTGGTTTTTAAAAATCACCCCAAAACATTGTTTCATGAATCAAAATCTTCCAGAAAAGCAAGTAACACCTGATTTCTATTGTGAGCCCTGGACGCCGGAGCCTTATTAACCTACTGCTTGCTCTGCCCTCTCAAGTTGTAATCAGTACTTTAGGATGCTCTCTACCCTAATGAGTGAGAGCTGTTTTGTGGCAAAAAATGATGATGATGATGATGATAATAATAATAATACCACCCTCATTTCACAAGGTTGCTTCCTATTCCGTCTTTCAGGCTGAGCAATGAGTGTAACAGTGTTAGACAAGGAGATGGTACTGCACACTTCATAGGTCTGTACATTAGTTCATACACAATAGACTTAATTAACACAAACTTCCCAACCTTACTTTTTGTAACTACTCTGAGTGGGAACAATGAATAACTTGCTAAGACCCCAGAGGAGAAGACAGTGGAAAATGAAGAATTTTAATTCAGGTGTTTTTTTCTCATTCTTGTACTTATTTAACGAAACTCCACTGGGAAGCCTTTTTAAACCACAAAATAAATCGAAAAAAAAGGAGAAATGTTAATTAAATTTCTGTATTATTTAAACAGTTTTATGGAGACCACTAAATAACTAGCTTATCCGTGATTAGGCATCATGGGGGATGGAGTGAATAATAATTAGTTATTTTGTGGTGTGTCTGCCTTCTTCCAGGGTTAATTTGATTTAGATAGAAAGATCATATTAACATTCTTTAATAGATTTCAGATTCCCTGGGGTGGCTTTTATTTTATAACCCTACTGTGCACTTAGTCTGACTTTCCTCATCGTGGCACTGTGCTATCCCTGAACAGAATGCAGTGTCGAAGTGTATGAGCTCTCGCCAAGGCTCCATACCCACAATCTAAGCATGTGCCCTGACTGGAAATCGAACCCACAGTCTCTCAGTATATGAGACAATGCTTCAACCAACTGAGCCACCTGGCCATGGCCAGAGTTTGTGTTTCTACACGAGTTTAGGTCCTGTTTTGTTAGATGCTTTAGGAATAGAGTAAGAGTGTATTCAGGATGAAAGAGACATTTAGCTTTAGATAGCAGTTATTGTACATACATTGCAAATTACTGTACTTTTCATCTTGGGTATGCACTGAGAAGTTAATAATATGCTGCTGTCACCCACACAAATAATGTGAAAACTATTGTGTCATTGGAGATTTATCTGTCTTCCTTATAAAACAAGATGGAAGATTTCGGAGGACACACTGTGTAGTATGAACCGACTGATGCATTACCAGGATAGCGTGTCTGTGGAAACACACTGCTCTGTTCAAGGCTATCAAGAGTGTCAAGTACATAGTACTTGGCTCTGGTGGGTTGTGTGTTTCTTTAAGGCACAAAAGCCTTGTTGAGGATTGAGAGTGATGATGTCATTAATTAATTACTGACTGTCCACTAATCAATACAATAGGTATACACTGTAATGGCTTATAAGCATGATGGCTTTTTAATGGCTTATGTATAAATGTTAATTGATTTAAAACAAAGGGAAATTTTTTTCTATTGGGTCGATAGTTTATGGATTATGACTACCTTTTAGTTTGCGATTGCTAGCGACTGCTCCCTCCTTGTCCCTGCCTCCCCTATCTGCCCTGTACTTCTGGATTTTTAATCAGGAATGCCTGTAAACAAGATACATTAGACCAATTATTGAGACTGAAATCCAATAACACTTGTAAAGTCCCAAAGGCTTCTACAGGATGTCACAACATGGAATATATATGACTCTGTGGAAAGTTCCACGTTTACTTTATAATATTTTATTTTGTACAAAAGATAGGGTTTGAAATGCTTGATAACATATTATCAAGCATTTTATGTTTGGATATTTTTATACTTAAAGTGTGTCAGATTAAGAGTGGATCTGTTTGCCAGAATAAGTGACCTAAAAGATAAGGGCATATTTGTTTTAACATCTAAATTAAGAATCAGGTAGACTTAGAAAAAAGTTAACATCAGGAACAAGAATGGGCAGATGGAATTTTACCTAGGAGACTCCTAATGGCAAGCCCAAGAGTTGCTTATAACAGAGATCATGAAGAATAGGAGTTGGTTATTGTAGCACAGTTTTGTGCTTAACGGAAAAGGGGTATGTGGTTAATTCTTTGTCATTGCAGACGGCAGTTATCGCTTGGTCTGCTCCTTCAACTGCCATACTAGCATTTTTCTTCCCTGTTTTATTGCTCCACTCTTGTAGGTCTGGTTTGGAATGGTGCCAGTTATCTTTTTTCATTTAGGGAAATTTACATCACATTACTGATTTTATATATGAGGAAGCTGGTGGCTTTGGAATGTTATCCTGTCACCCTTTACATGAATGTGCATGAAGTTTAAAAGCCACATGGTACTATGAGGAGTATTGTGTAAACCCGCCGTCCTTTGCCCAACACACGTCTGACTTTTTGTCGTTCTCACTTCTCAGAGAAACACTTCCAACTCTCCTAGCTGACTTTTTTCTCTCCTGGTATTTACCTCCATAGTTAAAATAATATACGGCAGACTTCTCATTTTTTAGTTTTAAATAATAATGGCCACTAGTTTCTTGTAGAGGAGATAGGAATTTGGCACCTTTATACCTTCCCCTTCCCTTTAAATTCCCTTGCTGAAACCATCTTAGAAAGTTTCAGTGTTTCCACTTCTCTCCTTCTTATTAATCCATACCCAAATCCGAAAAAGAAGTATAAATCTCTTCTTAGTGTGTTCAAACACCTCAGATAATCTGTCCGAGATTAGTAGGGAAAGAGAGACAAGAAGCCTCTTTTTACAGCTTGCAGTGTGTGTGTGCGTGTGTGTGTGTGTGTGTGTGTGTGTGTTTGGGGTAGGGACTAATCTTTAGGGACAAACAGAGGAAAAGAGCTAGTTTAGAGGACAGAGAAGAAAGGGTCAAAAGAGGAAAACCAGGAGAAATGGAAGACTCAGGAGAGGGTGCAGAGAAGAAGCATATGGTGAACAAGTGTCAAAAGCCACAGAGGAATAAAATCAGAGGACTTCTGAACGGCATTCAGTAGTGGCCGCCAGTGTGTTGCAGTCCAAAGCCTCAATGAGGTGGGAAATAATAAATAGTTTTATATTATTCTTTTGTGGAACTTGGCTCTGAAGTAAAGGAGAGAGAAGACAGTTAAAAAATAGCTAGGTAGGAATAAAAAATTAAGTTCAAAAATATTTTTTGAGAAGGAAAAACTTTATCACGTTTCTAGGTGAAAATGTGATTTGAAAAATCTGTAGGTGACCAGTATTCATCTCCAATCACATCTCTTTGACAGTCACCTTACAGTTTAATGATAGTTTCCTATATTTATACTGTACCTTACAATGTTTAAGTGACAGTTGAAAGAGCTGCCCGTACACGCACACACACGTGTACACTGGCAGGTTAAAGGAGGAAATGCCCACTTGAAAGATGGGGGCCAAGACTCAAGCGCACCCCTACTCCTAGTCCAGAGCGCTCACTGCAGTGTGGCGCTTGCCCTTTGAATTTCCCTCTGCTGCTTGGTTGATCTTTACCATAAAGAATCTTCCCTATTCCGTTTTTTTTTTTTTTTTGGCCAGGCTTTTCTGTCCATCTGCCTGCTGCTGTCATTTCCTTCAAATCCACAGCTCTATCATGTGTTGACTAACTTCATCACACAGGAAAGCTGCTGTTACTACTCAAATCATACACAGATCCAGACATCCTGCAAGGGAAAGAGATTCCCTTCAGTCTAGTAACCTATTTTGAAGACATATGTTTGCATAACTGTCACTAGAAGCATCATTATCTTAAACCACATGTGGAATTACGACCATACATCAGGATAGACAACAGAACCATTTTACATAGTTGGGGTTTAACATGGATACTGATGGTGTTTTGGTGCCAAACTCTACTCATGAGATTTGGTGTAAATCTCACTAGTATATGTGCTTATTGTTTCACTTTTTCTATGACTTTAGTCTGCCAGAATTCTGTAGGTTGGTTTGGCAAAAGTCAGTGATGGTTTTCAGTTCTGCATTATTAATAACAATATTTAGCTATCTGTAGGTTTTCTGGATACAGGATAATACATTGCTCAATCATTCACTCATTCATTCATTCATTCACTCAGTCCACAAAAATTTCTTGAGGGTCTTCTATGTTTCCAAAAGTATGCCAGATATATCCCTGCCTTCAAGGGGATTTCAGTCCTTTAAGAGAAACAGATGAGTCAACATATTGTAACAATATTATATTATAAGGACAGGATACCTTCATCATAAATAATGGGTTGTAGGATTGCAGAGGAATCCTACACTTGTATGTGGAGAAGCAGTTCAAAGAATGCTTCCTGGAGAAGGTGAGACTTGAACTTGGAGGATGAGTAAGATGAGCAAGACTGGCAGAGAAGGAAAGGGAGGCTTCCTTCCCCAGGCAGGAGAAACAGAATGTGCAAAGGTACTGAGGCATGAGCAAGCAAGGGAAAGCCTGGGGCATTACAGGAAGAGCAAGCGTGTAATATGCCCAGAGTTAAAGATGCATGTGGAAAGGTTGGCCAGTGGTAATGCTGGCGAGGTGAACAGGGTCCAGATCCTAGAAGGCTTTGCTTTTTTCTCCGCTTTAAAAAATTTTTCAATTACAGTTTATATTCAATATTATTTTGTATTTGTTTTAACATAGTGGTTAGACAGTCATATATTTTACAAAGTGGTTTCCCCCCACCCTGGTATTTCATGTACCCTCCTACCGTACAGCAAACCATATTGAAACAAGAAGAAATGTATAAAATGGAAAGTCAAAAGTAATCTACCATAATTCCACCACTTGAAACAATGGTTAAAGTTTAGGGAATATCTTCCAGATATATACACATATACACTTTAATGTCATGAAATTATACATAGTTTTTCGTAATCTGCCTTTCTCAATTACCAAAGTCATGGATATCTTTCCATGTAGA
>VMDR010027097.1:0-13732 GCA_007922815.1 Macrotus californicus
TAGATGTAATTTTTATGTGGTTGTATGAGGAGGTGAACTGTGTTTACCTATGTTGCCATCTTGACCAGAAGTCCATCCAGTACTTACTTTAAAAAACAAACAAAACACTTTATTCTGGATAATTTCAAACATATAAAAATTAGAGAATATGAGAATGAATTTTGAGATTCTGGTAACCCAGCTTCAAATAATTATGTACTCATGGCTATTCTTGTCAATTTCTATTAAAAGAAACTTACTGGATTGTGTTGATTCTGTAGCTATATTTGGGGAAAATTACCATCCTAATAATACTGAGTCTTCTAATTCAAAAATATAGTATCTATCTCCTTCCAGTTATTTAGATATTATTTAATATCTCAACAATGTTATATATTTGTCAAGGTACAACCATTTGCACTTCTTTTGTTACATCTGTTTCTAAATATTCTGATGTCGTGTAAATGGAATTGTTTTTTAGTTTCATATTTGGATTATTCATTGCTGGTATATAGGAATGAAGTTGAGCCCCGAGTGGTCTGGCTCAGTGGGTCAGGCATTGTCCTGCAAACCAAAAAGTCGCTGGTTTGATTCCTGGTCAGGGCACATGTCTGGATTGCAGGCCAGGTCCTTGGTTGCTGGTGTGAGAGACAACCAACTGATGTTTCTCTCCCTCTCTTTCTCTTTCCCTACTCCTCTCTAAAACTAAACAAGTAAATCTTAAAAAAGAAATAAAGTTGATTTTCACATATTGATTTTTTGTCTTGTCAACTTGCTAAACTCACTTATTCTAGTAGTTTTGTCTTTTTTTATGTAGACTCATTAGGAGTTTTCTGTATACAGGATCATGTCCTCTGGGAATAAGAACCGTTTTACTTCTTCCTTTCCACTCTGTATATTTAAAATTTTCATTTCCTGCCACACTGCACTAGAACCTCAGTAACAGTGTTGACTAGAAGTGGTGTTTGTACACGTAGAGCAAGGGAAAGGTCTTGAGACTGAAAAGCTACCTTTGTAAGTGAAGGGCAGGGAAGGACAGAAGAAAGAGGCTGGCCACTCCAGTTTGGTAATCAATAGAGTTTATTAATGGCATGTCATGGGTGACTGCAAAACAAAGTGAATATTCTCCGCCCTGCTTGGCAGGCACCAAAGAGTTATCTAGGGTAACAAGGAGGTGGGAGATAGACACAAATACTATAGTATATTTTTGCTACCTGGTATGGGAAGTTACTTTACATGCTTGACCAGGTCAGGACAGTGACCTGTTCCAGGAACCAGCATGTAGTGGGATGCAGGGGAGGGGTGCTGATTTATGTGAAAATGACCATCAGTTACTATCAGACAATCTCTATAAGCAGGGTTTGTGGGAAGCAGTCTCCCCCTTCTGGCCCACTTCCAGCTCATGAGTCACGTAGTAGTCATGTCATAGAATAATAGTCTTTCCTTCATTGTGGTGAGAATGGACATTCTTGCCTTGATTCTGATCAGAGAATGAACTTTTGGTTTTGTTTGTTTCCTTTATTTTTTCCTAATTTGTTGATTTCTACTCTGATATGTATTATTGCCTTCCCTCTGTTTGTTTGGGGTTTACTTTTTGTAGTTTCTTAAGGTAGAAGTTTAGGTTTATTGACTTGAGATTTTTCTTTTTTTCCTACAGAACTTTTTAAGTTATAAATTTTCCTCTAGCACTTTTCAGAGCTGTATCCCATAATTTTGATCTGGTATGTTTATTTTCATTCAGTTTGAAGTATTTTTCCAGCTTCCCTTGTGATTTCTCCTTTGACTCTTGAATTATTTATTTATTTTATTTTTAAAAAGACTTTATTTATTTATTTTCAGAGAAAGGGGAAGGGAGGGAGAGAGAAGGAGAAAAACATTGATGTGTAAGAGAAACATTGATAGGTTGCCTCTCACACACCCCAAACTGGGGACCTGGCCCACAACCCAAGCATGTGCCCTGACCAGAAATTGAAGCAGCCTACAACTTTTTGGTTTATAGGGAGATGCCCAGCTGAGCAACACCAGCCAGGGCAACTCTTGAATTATTTAGACATGTTCACTAATTACCAAAAATTTGGGGGTTCCCAAATTTTTTTGTTTTTGAATTCTAATTTAATACCATTGTGATTGAGAACATAATTTATATGATTTTAATCTTTTAAAATTTATTCTACTTGATTTTTGCTTCACTTATTGTCTATCCTGGAGAATGTTACATGTGTGCTCACAAAGAATGTGTAGTTGGCTGGAAGTGTTCTGTAGATGTCAGTTAGGTCATGTGTAGTAGGTTGTTCAAGCTTTGTGTTTTATTGCTGATTTTCTGTTTAGTTATATCAGTTATTGAAAGTTATAAGTCATTTTGAGTTATGTACTTCCCCCTTCAGTTCTGTCAGTTTTTGCTTCATGCATTTTGGAATTCTGTTGTTAAATCTTACATGTATATAATTGTTATATGTTCCTGATGAACTGACCCTTTAATCATTATAAATATTTCTCTTTTTCTCTAGTAATATTTTTTGTCTTAAAGTTTATTTTGTTTGATATTAGTATAGCTACTGCTGCTTTCTTATGGTTCTGTTTGCATAGTATATCTTTTTCCACCCTCTTACTTTTTAATATTTCTAGTTAAGGCAGGTCTGCTAGCAAAAACTTTTCAATCTTTGTTTATCTAGGATGTCTTTATTTTCACTTCATATTTGATGTACAGTTTTGTGGGATTTAGAATTCTTAGTTAACAGTTTTTTTAAAGCATTTTGAACATATCATGTCACACTGCCTTCTGGTTTTCATCATTTCTAATGTGAAGTCAGCTGTTCGCTTATTTTGGTTCCCTTGTGTGAGACAGTTTTCTCTTGATGCATTCAAGATTTTCTCATTGTGTTTGGCTTTCAACATTTTGTCTAAGCTCTGTTACAGTGGATCTCTTTATGTTTATCTTACTTGGATTTTGTTGAACTTACTTTGAGTTTGTTGAATGTGAAGATTAATTTTTTAAAATCTAATTTGGGAAGTTTTGTCCGTAGTTTTTCAAATATTGTTTCTGCTTCTTTCTCTCTGTCTTTTCCTTTTGGAACTTCTTTAAATGTATGTTGGTATTCTTGATGATATCTTTTGTGTCTCTGAGGCTGTATGCCTTGTTCATCTCATTATTTCTTTTTATTTATTCATCAGATTGGGTAATTTCAAGTTTGCTGATTCCTTCTTCTGCCATCTCAGACCTGCTGTTGAGTCAGCTAGTGAATTTTCATTACAGTTACTGTGTTTTTGAACTCCAGAATTTCCATTTGGTTTCTTTTTATGATTTCTATCTTTGATTGATATTCTCTGTCTGATGACTCATTGCCACCATACTTTCCTATTATTCTTTACACATGGATTCCTTCAGCTCTTTGAACAATATTTATTTTTTATTTTTAATCCTCATCCAAGGATATTTATTGATTTGAGAGAGAGAAACATTGATGTGGGAGAGAAATATTGATCAGTTACCTCCTGTACACTCCCCTACCAGGGAATGGAACCTACAACCCAGGTATGTGCCCTGACTGGGAATCGACCCCACAGGCTTTTGGTGTACAGGATGGCCAAACAACTCAGCCACCTGACTGGAGCTGAACAATATTTATAATAGCTACTTTGAGCCTTTGTTAAGGTCAGTCTCTGGACCCCCTTAGAGTTTCTGTTGATGGCTTTTTCCTAAGTATAGTTTTCTGAGGATGGTTCATAGCACTTTCATGTTTTGTTGCACGCCTCATATTATTTTTTTTAATTGGATGTTTTAGTTCATATATTGTAGCAACTCTGGATTCTGATCACCCTTCGCAAAATCCAGATTTTTAGTTGTTGCTTTTTATTTGTCACTTTACCTGGATTAATTTTTAGGGTCTCCCCCTCAGTGTACAGCTGATGATGATCCTGCTTATTTTTTTCCTTGCCTTATTTTTATACCTGATGTTCTAAAGATCACCCCTGGGTCAGCATAGCTTAGTGGTTAGCCAGTGATTGGTCAGAGGTATGCTTAAACACCTTAACTCTTTGCAGTGGATCTGTGTGTGGGTTGAGGAACACATTTAAGATTTTATTTATTTATTTTTAGAGAGACAGGGGAAGGGAGGGAGAGAGGGAGAGAAACATTAATCAGTTGCCCCTTGTCCGTGCCTGGATCAGGGACCAAACCTGCAACCTAGGCATGTGCCCTGACTGGGAATTGAACCAGTGACCTTTCGCTCTGTGAGATGATGCCCAACAAACAGAGCCACACTGGTCAGGGCTTGAGGAACACATTTAAAGGTCAGGTTATTTACAGGTCTACCTTGGCTTTTACTTTCTGCTAGGCCGCCATCTGCTGCCTCTGTGTGTTTGCTAGGCCTCACTTCAACCAGGAATGTGTAGATAACTTGGGTCTTCTCCAGTCTCTCCTGTATGTGTGCACCCTTTCAGGACACCAGGGACATGTGGAGGCCTATCACTATGGCTTTCTTATTGTTTGCATCTGCCTGTCCAGTTTTTTTGCTAGTCTGCTGGTCTGTTGCTTGCCCCAGTTAGTCTTACAACCTAAGGCTATCTGAGACGTTGGCTGTCTATAATTTTTTTTATTAGTATTGTTATATATGACACCATCCTTGGAAATGTGCTATACCCTGCATCAAGTCAACCCTTCTGGCAGTAGAGCCACCAGTTTTCACAGATTGCCCCTGGTGGCTCTACCACCATGATGGAGCTGGGTTACATAAAGGGTGGGAGGACTCCAAGCTAAAATGCTGCAGACTCCCACTATTCTAACTTGAGTTTCTGTAGTTCTCTTGAATAAATACTTTATAGTTTCTCATATGCCTTTGTTTGATTTCCAGTCCAGAAGTGGTTGTTTTTGACAAATTTGTCCAGTTTTATAATGCTATTGATTTTTGAGAATTATCTTTGTGTTTTCTCCACATTCTAAGCAGTATAGGCTTATTGAAAAATTTAGCATTATAGAAATGTATAAAATGGAAATGAAAAGTACTCATTACTCCCACCCCTTAAAGATAGCCACTGCTAATAGGTTAGAGAATTGCTTTCCAGTCTAAAGCCTTACTTTACTTTTTAAATTTTTATTGTTTAGAGAGAGGGGAGAAGGGATGGAGAAAGTAAGGGAGAGAAACATTGATCAGTTGCCCCCAACCAGGGAGGGACCTTGTCCACAACCCAGGCATGTGCCCTGACGGAATCAAACGAGTGAGCTTTTAGTTCGCAGGCCTCAATCTACTGAGCCACACCAGCCAGGGCTTTACTTTAGTTATTGTATTTTTTATTGTATTCCTCACTACACAAGTCCCTTATCCTTTACCCCATGGTTTCTAATTCTGACTTCTTTTAGTTCCTTGATTCAAGGAGTAAATGTAATTAGCAATGACTAGTTTGACTACCAGGAGACAAAGATAAAATACTGAAACTGGTATGATTTATATACTTTAAGTAGACTTGGTTCTGCCCACACCTTTCACAGCATCACTCTTTGTGTAGTCAGCTCTACAGTTTCCTCGGTCCCCTGCCCTTTATGCTAGTGATAGCTCATTCCTTCCAGGTTCCCCAGGAAAGTGCCTGCGAGTCATTTCTCCTGTGATGTTGTCCTGGCATGGCTGCATTTTAGAGAATTCTCTGAAGGAAAAGGCAGTGTAGTACAGGGTTAATGTCTTTAGCTCTAGTGTCACATTGGTTGGGGTTCACATTTCAGCTCTCCTCCTTTTAAACTTTTGTGGCCTTGGTTTCTTTGGGCCTTGGTTTTCTCACCTCTACAGCAGGGCCACTAATAGTCCTTGCTGTGTTGGGTAGTGATAACTATGTAACAGGACACTCTGTGTAACGTGCTGTAGAACAGTGCTCAGTACATTGGGAGCACACAGTAAATGCTTTCCATATTCTTTCCCCTGTCATCCTTGTCTTCATCGCAATTAGTATTAACAAGGACTTGCCCCTTAATGGTGACACTTTCAGGTATGAGAGAAAATTTTGAGTGGAAACTCTTCTGTGCTAACAGAAGGTTTGATATTAGTTAAGCCAGTGAGCAGAATCAGGACTATCCTGTAGGATGCTGGATGTGGTGCTGGTTTGGAGATGGTAGATTGAGAAGAGAGGCTAGTGTTGGGAAGAAAGCGGAACAGTGCAATGACTGGACAGGCCCAGAAGAACACAAGCCGAGACGGTGACTGCTAATGGGTGTGGCGTTTCTTTTTAGGGTATAGAAATGTTCGAAATTGGTTGTGCTGATGGTGGCACAACTCTGTGAATATACTAAAACCCAGTGAATTGCACTCTGGGTAAATTGTATGGGATGTGAATGATCTCTCAATAAAGCTGTTCTTAAAAAGTGGTAGAAAGGAAATAAAGAAGTTAAAGAACAGTTCATCTCTCCAGTTGGGGTTACTACTCATCTTTATTTTTTCATTACACTATACTTTTGGCTCTTTTATATATTTCCAGCAAAAAATATTAATTGCTTTTAAAGTGAGAAAACAACCATAAGTTAAAAAAAAAAAAGCATGTTATTGTATCTGCCAAAACCCATTATAGAAGTAAAATAGTAACAGAATGAGATTGAGGTTGGTTCCATCAGGGCAAGTTGCCTGAAAGAACTGGGTTCTTAGGCAGACCTCTCTTGGGACCAGCCACATGTCAGCACCAGGCTGGTCTCTTGGAGATCTTCAGTGATTTGCGCTCGCCAGACCCGAGGGTCTGGAGTAGGTGATGCTGTGGGGAAGCAACTTCAGAAATCATAGCAGTAGGGAATGGACATGCTGGATGTGGCCAACTTGTCAGTAGGAGCTGAAAATAAAAGTGCACATATAAAACCCAGTATGTCTCTGGCCTTTGTCATGCTTGAGTATAATAATGAAGCATATTTCTTGAGGACCTACACTGTACCAGGCCTGGTGCTATGTGCTGGTAATGCAGAGGTGAGTTGGAATGTCTATTGGTCAGCCCCCGAGGGTCATATGTTTCCTCCCAGTGTTCCCAGGAGATGGATTTTGAGGTCAGAGTTCTGCTTTTTTAACGGTGAGGGCTGATTCTGACTCCTGGGAAAATTAATGCCTATTTATTTATTTATAAATAAAGATTTTATTATTTTTAGAGAGAGGGGAAGGGTGGGAGAAAGAGAGAGAGAGAAACACCGATTAGTTGCTTCTCATATGCACCCCGCCTGGGGACCTAACCTGTAACCCAGGCATGTGTCCTATCTGGGAATCAAACCAGTGACCTTTCACTTTGTCCAATGAAGCCCAGCCAACTGAGCCACACAGGCCAGGGCTAATGCCCCTTTTAAATCTGCTTTGAAGCCTCAGAATTTCCGTACAGGTATGAGAAGTCTGTGCATGAATCCTCTGAATGTTTTGAGATCTGATAATGAGATAATTATTCAAGAATTTAGGATGTCACATATTTTTCTGAAGAACCTCTCTGATGGGGGAAAAAGATTCTGTAGGGGAACTTGACCTGCTTCCCCTTAGATGCAGACTTTTCATATTCCAAAGCCCTGGCCAAGAGCTCCCAGCCTCATGTATTTCAAACACTGCTTGCCAGTGGGGATTAGGAGAGTGACTTCAAAACCATTTCCCAGAGGTCCTTGATAAACCAGTTGTCTCACTGTTGTACCTTCAGGGACTTTTTTGTGCACTCAGGAATCTTTGATAAGGAGTTACTCACATTTAAGAAACAACACCATTATTCTGTTATGAATTGTTCCAAAAACAGCATTTCTAAGGCTTCTTCATTTCCGAATTCTGCTGAATGGATCCAGCTTTCTGAGCCTGGTTGTCCCCTTACTATGTATAAGAAAGGTTTTGCAGAGTTCCCCTGGACAGCCCCAGACCCCATCCCCACTTGTTCTCCTGCCTCTCTCTGCTCTATGCCTCTTTCCCTTTATTGGGATCCTGCTGTCTGTATCTTTCTGATCTTCCAGAATTTCTGAGTGGTGAGTGTATCACTGAATTTTATTTACCTAAAATAATTAGTTAAGTTTTCATGATATATTGATGTAAAACCTTGGGGAAAAAAACACCTCTAAAATCTCAAGAATTGTTGTATACAATCCATTATTTTTGTAGTAACTTGATGATTTTTTGTTCCACATTTAGTTAGGGCTATACTTTTCATTAGCACAGGTGCTTCCCCTATCTAATCTCTAGCGAGGTCTGTTGGCTGGACAAACAGTGACCAGAAGAGTATCAGAGATACAATTTGAATTAATATTATTTCAGAATTGAGTCCTGTGAGATCTTATCCTTGCATTCTACCACAGGTTGAGAAAGTTAGGTATTTTATTAAGTCTGTTTCTATTTTTACATGTCATAAATATGTGAATAAAACTAACATCTTTGTGTGTGGTGGGGGAAAGGGTGACAGAATTCTGGAATCTGATACTGGCCATCAGTATTCCCATGTGTTTCCTGAAACTGTTGTTTCTGCTATTTAAATTAAGTAATTCCACAAGTATGCGCTCAGTAAATTCTGTGTGCCAGACGAGAGTCTCAGTTCTGTGGATACACCAGTGAACAAAACAGACACAAAGCCCTGCTTTTGTGGACCATATATAATAAAGTAGGGGAGCCAAAAATTGACACATAGATTAGAAAAGTATATAGTAAGTATGTTCGTGGTAAGTACTTTGAGAAAATTCCGCATAAAAGGACAGGGGTTTGAGGGTGCTGTGGCGTGAAGGCAAGGGAGAAGCCTGGTGGTGGTGGTGCTTATAATTGTAAATAAGGTGGTCAGGGAAATCCTTGTTTCCTTGGATATTCCCTCTGAGGGAGACCCTCTGCAAATTTATAAAACATGGTTTTATTACTGGGAAATAGTTTGTGAGCTCTCCGAAGCAAATAACTTTTGAAGTTGGCATTGGCAGGATGTTGTGCAATAAGGCTTGTTGGCTGAGTTTCAGACCCCCGCATCTGAAGTGAACCACAAGTTTGCAATCCTTCCCCTTGTCATCCAAAAATATTTTGTGACCTTGCTGGTTGGCAGTTTTTAAATGTTATTTTAAATCTCTCCAAAAGGGAAACATCAAAGTGCAGACTGTCCATGGCTGCCCTTCTCAATACACACAAACAGCTGCACAATACAATCAACCATTGTAGTGACATGTGCCCAACCATTATAAATAGACACAAGGCTTGAACGTGCAGTGCTGCAGAGGAAGGGCAAGTGCCTTCTTGATGAATGAGCTCTGCTGTTCCCATTGAAAGCCCTTCTCAGACATCAACATTATTTTATGTTTCACTGACTAAATTAAAATCAACTTTGTTTTCTGCAGAGGCACTGAATAATTTAACTATTTCCAATATTCTAATCTAAAAGTATTTTCTCCTTTTGCTATTAATCATAAGTATTTCATGTGCTTATTTAGTAGTGATTGCCTGGTGGCCCGCTTCACTGCATTTAAAAATTTCCTATGGCCCAATTTTAAATGATAGATTTATATATAACTGTGCTGTGTATGTGGTATGATTCATGGCTGGGAAGACATGCCAATTTAATATCCTGTTCATTTCCACATTTTTAGTCCCCGTTCTAAGAAATTTTTATTGTAGTTTATTCGTGACATGTCAGAACATCTAAAACTGTGCCATTCGTATAGTAGGTTGTCAGTAATTTAGTAAATCATTTGCTTTTTAAGGAAATAAAATACAGTGTGCACCTCATGTTAGTCTCTGGCAGTCTCCATTGTCCCCATGCAGAATAAGAGCAGTTTAATGCCATGAAGTGTGCCTATGTAGCGTGTGGCTTAGATTCTGTTGTGCTCATGTAGCTGAAATATGAATACGTTACAGTGATTTTACCTTAATTCAGTTAGCATGTTAAGTAAGATTTTAGTGTTGAAAAGCCATTTTAAATATTCTTTGAGTAGTGTATTTATTTCCTCCGGCTACTGTAATAAAGCACCACAAACTGGGTGACTTCAAACAATAGGAATGTCTCATAGTTCTGGAGTCCAGAAGTCCAAAATCAAGATGTGTGTAGGGTTGTTTCTTCTGGAGGCTCTGAATGAGAATCCATCCTGTGCCTCTCTCCTAGCTTCTGGTGGCTGCTGGCAATCCTTAACGTTCTTGGCATGTAGACACATCACTCCATTCTCTACCTCCATCTTTTGCATTGCCTTCTGTGTCTCTGTGTGTCTTTTTCTGTCTCTTGTAAAGACACGCTCATTGGAATTAGAGCCCACCTTAATCCAGTATGATTTCATCTCAATCTTTAATTACATCTTCAAAGACCCTGTTCCCAAAGGAGGCCATTCTCTGAGGTTCTGGTACATGTGAATTTTGGTGGGACACTATTTAACCCACTACAAGTAGCTTGCATTCAACATGTATTTATTGAGTCCTATTTGAGTACTTATAAGGCACTAAATGTAGTATGGGGGTGGGGATTCAGAGATAAATGACATAGCCTTTACCTCAAGGAGTTTATGGTATCCTATTCTTCACTCAGCATTGATGATTAAACACCATTTAGTATTTAAAGTAAGAGAGGCACCACCAGCATGCCTTTTTATCTAGTTCTCCAGATCAAAAGTACATTGGGTGGGGCTGGGGGGAAAATGCAGACAATGTAATTGAACAACAATAAAATAATACTTTTAAAAAAGTACATTGTCTTAACAGGTGCCCCCTGGTGGGTGTGACCAGAACTGTGTAGTTGGGGTGTCTAGGTTACCCACTAATCCTGTGCCAACCCTTTACCCAATTTCCCTAAATTTTTAACATTCTACTACATTTGTGTCTCTCTTTGTCTCTGCAATACACATACACACTTTTTTTCCTGAACCATTCAAGAATAGATTGTAGACAGTATCCCTAAATACTTCTGTGTATATTTATTAAAAACAAGGACACGTTTCTGTATAGCCACCATGTACACACCCAAATCATGATATTAACATTGTCACCATATATCTTCTAATCTATAGGCCACCTTTACACTTTGCCAATAGTCCTAGTAATGTCCTTTACAGGCCCAGGAGCCAATCCAGGATCACACTTTGCATTGGTTGTCATGGCTGTTTAGTCTCCTTTAATCAGTAACAGTTCCTTAGTCTTTGTGTTTTATAAGGAACCTATTTGTGTGTGATGTGACCTGTGGCTCAGCTCTGGTTCTGAAAGCAGACAGATGCGTGTTGGTGTGCAGGGAACATCCGTGGATAGGTCTCTCGTGGGGAATCAGGCATGCATTGTCCCTAGGCTGCTTTGAAACTTGCTCTTGCAAAAACTCCCTCACCTGGGATGGAGACAGCAGAAGTTTACTGTGACTTGTGCTAGACTTCCCAAGCACAAATGTAAACAGCCCAGCCTTCTCTCCTTTACATTTGTAAATGACCTTTCTCTTTGATGCTACTGGCAACATTCTTTCCTTTGTTATCTGTAAAAGGTATCCACCCAAAGCAAACCTGTGCATGGTTAATAAGATCTATCCTGGATGTAATGTACCTAGAATATCAATAAAAGCCTGTTGAGGCAGGGGTGGGGGCTTTTTTCTCTCTGAGAGATTAGCCACACATCCCTTGGCTCCATGAGATTCCTTTAGTCCACGTGAATTTGTTTGTCACTTGTCCGGGGATATAGGACAAGCATTCCACAACAACACACAGTCCTGCTGGACGGGACCACGACAATGTTTCATGACTTTGGCATTTTTTGAAGAGAACAGGTCAGTTACTCTGTAGAATGTCCATCAGTTTGGCTTTGTCGATGTTCCCTCGTGATTAGACTCAGGTCATAGATTTTTGGTGGGAGGGTTGAGGAAGTGGTGCTGTGTCCTTCCAGGTTCATTATAACAGGAAGGTGCCCAGTTTTGTCCCATTTCCAGAGGTGTTAGCTTTTATCATTGGCTGAGAAAGTGTCCACCGGGTTTCTTCACTGTAAAATTGTTAACATTTGCTAATTAACTATTTTGAGACTGTGTAAATATCCTGCTTCTCATTAAACTTTCACCTGCTAGCCCTGACTGGCACGGCTCAGTTGGTTGAGTGTCATCCCACAAAGCGAGAGATTGCTAGTTTGATTCCAGGTCAGGGCACATGCCTGGGTTGCGGGCCTGGCCTCTGGTTGAGGGGCGTGTGAGAGGCAAGCAGTCGATGTTTCTCTCACACATCAATGTTTCTCTCCCTCTCTTTCTTCCCCCTCTCCCCTCTCCTTAAAAATAAATAAAATCTTTTAAAAAAGACCTTTCACCTACTAGTTTTAGCATTCTTTGATGATTCTTATCTGATTAATTCATATGGTGGTTGCCAGATAGTGGCTTTCTAAATGCATCATTTATCTTACATTTATTAGTTGATATCCTACTGTAAGGTAGTGCTTTCTCTTCCCTTCCTCCTTCTCTTCCTATTGATAGACTCATAGATTCCTATTTTAGTCATTGGGTTACAATCCATTGCTATTATTCTCTACTTTGATGCTCAGATTGTCCCATATTTGGCTACCAGGAGCCATTTCAAGCTGGCTGTTGTGTCCATGTGACATGTTTATATCATTCTTTGAGCACTTCCTTACTTTTTGGCACAACACATTCAGAATTATCTTGAACTTTCCCTCTCTCAGCCCTAGAATCAGTCATTTCTCCTGGGTCCTTTTAGTGGAGAATGGCTTTTAGAAACTAAGATCTGAGTGCTAGGTGTGTCCATTTTTATTGGGACATCTTAGCTACTAGGCCTTCTCAGTGGATGTAGTTAAGAAACTAAATATTTGTGTACTCTTTTACACACATGTGCATGCACACACAAGGATGTACATATATGCAGGTGTGAACACATACATTTATATTCTCTATTCACTCAGAGAGCTGCAAAAGCTGTAATGTGTCCAATTATAGTCAGATTACACGGTTCATCTTAGCTTTCCCCTATTCCTGGCTGTACTCGTTTTCTCCAACAATAAGATGTCACATGGTTTGATCATCTGTGATATATTTATTTCATCAGTCCCCTTGTATGTAACCAGTCTTCCCACCTACAGGCCCTCTAGACCCTGCCACTTTCCCTGGCCCCAGGAGCATCCCCGACCCCTACCAGTGCCCCACTGTTGGGCAGGCTCCTATCAGTCTGTTCCAGCTAGCCGTACCTATACTTGTAAATCTACACTTTTGCCTTAAAAAGGTATTTAGTCTAGTGATAGTTTTTTATAACAGCAGCCTAAATGAAACAACATATCTAGGTAGAAAATGTTCACTGTTTTGTTAGCATATAACCTTGGTTTTGGCCTGGGTCTGATGGGGGTCCAAGAACACTGGGGTTGGAGGTAAGGGAGCTATGTTCAGCATCAGCAGGAATGGCTATGCCCCTGGTTGTCTGGGGCTAACTAGACCTTTCCTTCTTTGGATTGTCTTTTTATCACAGGGAAAGCCTGCATCTGTATTTCCCCAGCCTTTCCTGTGTGGTCCCAGGTTAGGTTCTGCTCAGCTGGGTAAGACAAGGAGAAGTTACTGTATTGTCCATGGCTTTTGAGCCACAGGTGTTTGGCAGTGGCTTTCCTGGGAGTTCCCCTTGTAACTCCTTTTGAGCGCTCTGAGTTACGTGCTTCAGTCATAGTCTCCTGACCTTTGCTTCCCCAGCCCTCTGCTTCCATGTTTTTAAAACCTTTCTGATCTGGGATTACTATTTCTTTATTGAAGTTGTGACTAATACAGGACCCTTGGTCATTGCTAGTCCTGATGACCCCAGAAACTTTTTGGTCACTTGCTTGGGTTTTGCGTCAAGATCTGGAGATTAGGGGTTTCATTTGATGGA
>VMDR010027098.1:0-13726 GCA_007922815.1 Macrotus californicus
TCCAGTTATATGTTTTCTAATCAGAAGTTAAATTTATTTTGACACGGTTTAAAAAGGACTACCATATTCTGTCCACACCATACTTTTGAAGCATTAATTCAACAGTTAGTACACTGAAATAGGGTGGGTGCAAGTCCTTCCAACTCCACAGTGCAGTGTGGACAAATTTATGGCACCACTGAATACTTTGAGCAACATTTGGGGCCATAAAACACGTTTAGAAGTACTAATGGCAATTAAATATTAAAACAAGGCTCCCAAGATTTAAGGTGTTATTAAGAAATTCTGCATGCAGGGTACTTTATAAAATTCTTCAATATACTAATTACTCCAAGTAAGTTTCTAAATATATAGGTTTCTTAAAATGTGACTTAAGGTTAGCTTGATCTCAGAGCGTAGATAAATCAAAATAACAGAATTGTTTATAGAGACTTTGTCTTTTGCTCCGTCAACTTGTCTGTGTAAAGATATTGGTACCCCTGCTTCACAATGAGGAAGTAGATGCTCAGAGAGGCTAATAATAGCTCCCATTTACTGAACATTTTCTATATGACAAGAACACAGCCTAAACAAATTAGCTCATACAATTTTTATAATATCCCTGATTTATCAAAAACGTCATGTGATAGATTAGAAACCTGAGACCATCTCTGTGATACAAGATCAGAGTAGGGGCCTCGGCAAAGTGGCCCACAATGCTGGGTGCAGGGCTGGCTGTCCCCGCAGCATCTCTTCTCCCACGGCAGGAACCAGAGGCTCAGGCGAGACTGTGTCATGGGGGAGGGTCACTGTGGTCTGCATGGAGCCGTGGCCTCTTCTCTTACCCTCTGATGCAGCCTGCCTTGGTTTATGGGGTGCAGGTGGGGGGTACTTCAGCCTCCCCCCACCCCATGTTCTGGAGATTCCCTCAGTGATGTCTTGTTCTTGAACATTTGTTAGTTCTTCTTGTGAGGGGGGTGAAGTCACGCACACCTGTGTCCCTATCTTGGTGACGTCACTCCGAGGACACATATTTTGATCAAAGGCTCATAACAAGACTGGGTTCATCCTAGGCTTACTGGACACCAGAGCTTGGAAATTTCACCCCAGTGTTTTAGATTGTATAAAGATATACAAAAGCGTGTGTCTTTAATTTACATATGTGGCTAGATAACTCAGGTTATGAGGGAAAACAAACCGAAATGTTGCATTATTTCTAAGTTAATCATAGAAGAACCTATAAATGTCCACATGGCAACTCCAAAGCCAAAGCCATTTGTGCATTTTTTTCAAACATTTGAAAATATTTGAGTGCCTACGACGTACACATGATAAGATGATAAAACTATTAGAGTTAAAATTTCACAAAGTCGTTGGGCTTAAGGTCAATAAAAAACTGATGGTACTTTTATATAACAGAAACAAAATTAGAAAATTAAGTTAAAAAATTATACTCAGTAAAATTGTGTGAAAAATAGAAGCACCAACCCCATAGGACTGAACCTTACAGATATGAACAATGCCTCTATACCAAAGCCTAAAAACATTGCTGAAAGAAATTAAAATGCATTGTATTCATGGATGGGAAGATTTGGTGGGTTTTTTTTTAGAATTCTATTTTTTTTATTTATTTATGGTATCTACATCATAGCACTTTATTTTTATTAAATACTTTTGAATGTTATTGTTGTTAAAGTACAGTTTTCTGCCTCTTCCCCCCACCCCTCCCCACCACCCCAGCCTTCCCCACCTCCCTCCCGTTTCCACCCCGCCTTGTTTTTGTCCATGTGTCCTTTACAGTTGTTCCTGTAAACCCTTCACCTTTGTCCCCCCCATCACCCCCTCCCCTCTCGTTACTGTTGAGTTAATGATTTAAGTGCCATTTCAATTTTTGTGAAATTTGCTGCTTCTAAAATTCATATACTAGCTGAGCCAATCTTGAAAGAAAAAAAAAAGGAGGCGGTATTAAACTTCCAGATATTAAGACTTTTGTGAGCTACCATAATGAAAGCTAAATGTCTGATTCGAGTTCAGGCGAGCACTGGACCAGAACAGAGAGCTCGGGAGCAAAGCCACCTTCACATGCACAGATATGTCATCTGTGACAAAGTTACCGCTGCAGAGTAGTAGAGAAATGATGATCTGTTCAAAGCAAATGTTTGTAGATCAATGAGAGGTTCAGGTGGGAGAAAAATGAATCCTGACTCTTACCTCCTACCACACCCCAAGATCAATTCAAGATAAAACACGGACCTGAATTTGAAGGCTAAAAATAATAATAACACATCCAGAGAAAAGTATTCATGACATCAGGAACATATCTCAGTGAGATCCTAAGCAGGACCTAAAAAGGACTAAGTATTAGAAAAAATTGTGAATTTGACTTCATTAATATAAAAAATGTCTATTGCTCAAAGAACACCATGAAGAGAATGAACGGATAAGGAATAGCCAAAATGAGACAGCCATTAATGTGTCTGTCAAAGAACTCATATTCAAAATATTGAAGAGCTCCTATGAATAATAAAAGATAAACTGTCCAATTTAAAAATCGGCAAAAACTTCAATAGGTGCTTCATGAAACAGCTTAGTCACATGACCCAGGAGCACACGACAAAGTTCTCGATATCAGCAATCAACAGGAAATGCACCACACGCCTACCAGAATGGCAACAACGACCCATGACAATACACCTGTTGGTAAGGACGTGGAACAACCAAAATTCTCATATTGGGCTGGTTGGAACACCCATTTTCAAACATTAAACAAGTATTTCCTAAAGCTAAAGAAATAGCAAACACACAGTAATAACTGTCCTAGGCCAAGTGCTGACCCAAATAAAAAAAAAATCAGACACAAAAGAGCACCTACTATGTGACTGAACTTGCATGGCAGTTCAAGAGGAGACAACGCCGATCTGGGGTAATAACCTGGTCTGACACTATTCTGCGTTTACCATTAGAGTAGACGTCAGAGCTATAGGAAACGTTCTACAGCTTTTTTTCCCAGGTGACAATTACACAGGCATACACACAGATTAGAAATTCTAGCCCTGGCTGATGTAGCTCAGTGGACTGAGCACCAGCCTGAGAACCAAAGGGTTGCTGGTTCGATTCCCAGTCAGAGCACATGCCTGGGTTGCAGGCTAGGTCCCCAGTTGGGGGCACGTGAGAGACAACCACACGTTGATGTTTCTCTGCTTCTCTTTCTCCCTCCTGTCCCCTCTCTAAAAATAAATAAATAACATCTAAAAAAAAAAGTTAAAAAAAAAGAAAAAGAAATTCATCAAAATGTATCCTTAATATTTATGCAGTATGCTGCATGCACATCTTTGCCTTCCTTAAAAATGTAAAATATGTTTGAATTTCGATAATGCAAAGCCATCGGGCTATCTAAAAACTGGAGGAAATGTGCGCAATGTGACATTCTTAACTGAAATGAGCTTTTACAAATAAAATAGCAAATCCTGGAGTATAAATACAGACACGGAACATGTGAAATGCAAACGATCGAAACGTACGTGGAAAGCTACTCAAATGCACTAATGGCCAAATAATTCTAAGGAGGCATCCTGACAATATTTTTCAAGGAGCGAGAAATGGCAAAAGAGGAAACGAATGGGCAATTTGGAAGGTCAGCTAGTGTTTAAGGAAGAAAGTACTCACCTATGTTTTTAAATAAGGTTGTAAAAATTTCAGGAAGTCGACTGTTGCTATGCGTGAGGGTAATCTTTCTAATATATATTAAAATATGAAATGACCATATACTTCAACCTAACTTCTGTGGATCTATGTTAGGAAAATAAATATCATAATAATAGCATTACATATCAATATGGTTTAGCACATACAAGGTCTAGTTTTCATTATTCATTCATTCAGCAAATTTTGAACAACTACCATGTTCCCGATACTGGAAGAACAGCAATGCTTTTCATGACAGCCTTGTTTGATCCTCCCAATGGAATTGTCGTATCATCGTCATCATCATCATTTTAACTTTGGGATAACTAGAAAGGTGATGCAGACCACGTGGCAAGAAAGTGGGGAGATGGCATTGGAACCAGGTACACTAACACCAGAAGTATGAGGTCTTCAGGCACTGCACCACCAGACAGCTGCTCAAATGCGTGAGTGTGTATGAACGTCTGACTGTGTGTGCCTATGAGAGCAACAGATACAAATACATACTAGATATATAAAGTTTTCTATCAAATAACTGCTAATAACATTGAAATATTAGAAAAAACAAATGTTCATGAACAGAAACTTGTGTAAAAAGTGTTTGTTACAGCTATACAATTGTGCACAATACAGTCACTTTAAATGAGAAGGCATATAACAGGAAATGTTGTCTGTAACATGTGGAGGGGAAGTATTTATTTTTAGAGGACTGAAGAGAGGGCATTTGTATTATAATTTCATTTTGGGGAAGTTATATTTATAACCATACTCCTAGCTATGGGCACTAAAATTCTGGAAGGGTATAATTGTACCTATCTATGAAGGTAGAATAATGAACTCTATTTTACAGAATTCTGTATTGTTTGGATTTTCTTGCAATGAGTATTTTTAATAACAACATAAAATAAGATTTTTATTTTATAGTACAGTCAATTTGTAGACCATGTGCCAGTAACTTCAAGATAACCCTAAACTTAACTCCTGTTTCTTTCGGGAAGAAGTGTGTGTTATCTTCTGAAACTGCATGACTGTTTTTAGGAAGAAAAGCTGTGAGGACCATAAACCCAGTTTACTACATGCCAAATATTATTTCTCAGTTATTTCTTTTGTATCTGATACTCAAAGTCCTACTTTACCAACAGTCCTGCAGTGAAATTGAAACCAGAAAAAAAGAAAGAAAATACAGCTTATTACGTACTGCTCGTAATTTAAAAACTGATCACAGTAGACGCATTCTAATTACAAGTTTCCCCTGGTATAGTGGGTTGAAGTGAGGCCCCCCAGAATATGTCCACCCACAACCTGGGACCGGAGCCTCCTTGGGAAAACTGGTCTTTGCAGATGTAATTAAGGCTTCTGAGAAGAGACCACGCAGATTAGGGTGGGCCGTAAATTTAACCAAGAGTATCCTTAGAAGAGAGTAAAAGGAGAAGACCCAGAGGAGAGGGCCACGTGACTATGGAGGCAAAGAGACTTATGCAGCTACAAGCCAAGGGGCCCTACGGATTTCCGGAAGCCACCAGAAAGAGAGGCTAGAAAAGATGCTCCCTCCAAGGCTCCGAAAGAAGCCAGCTCTGCGAATCCTGATTCCAGACGTCTAGCCCAGAGCTGTGAGAGGGTGAATTTCTCTCGTACTAGGCTTCTTCCCACTTAGTGCTAATTTGTTACAGCCATCCTGGGAAACAGATACACCTTCGTATTTTCAAGTATTATTGTTGACACACTTGGTAACAACATAATGGAATAAAATAATGAATTCTCTGCCGTCAGAACCTTACCATTCAAACTCTGTCCTATCTGGGTAGCACCAGGGGCGGAATCTGCAACTGAACCACTTAGAGCTTGTGCCTCAAAGGCTGTGCCATCGTCCTCCACACCATTGATGAAGAAACTGATTTTTGTCTGGTGTACCTGCGTAAGAAATGATCGCCATTATTGTGTCAGTTGCATGACCTTTAATTCCGCAATAACCACACTTCAGCAGTCTTCAGTTAACTTTGTTTCTCCGCTTTCTTCCGTTGGAAAGGCAGAAGAATTCACTTTGATGGCTCAGAGATGCATCTCTGTGTTTACGTAACTAGATATACACCATCTATGGAAGCTTTGGGCTGTGGGGACATCTACCAGCGTCGTCACAGGTATATGCAATTGTTTGTGCCCTATGTTTGACAGCTCTGACAACCAAGCTTTCATGAGTTTTTTGAAGCTCTGTTGTTTCTTTAGACTAGTTAAATGTGGTATACCATATTTGGAAATATACACAAATGAATTCAAAAGAGAAATATTCAGAACCAAATACTGTATTGTATTGTATTTCTATGCCACATATACATATATATATATAGCATAGAAATAATTTGATTTAAGCTCTAACACACAATACTTCCTGTAGGCACTTACTTTCTTAGGTGATAGTAATTCTCAGCTGTATTCTCCCATACATAGAATTTTTAAAAATTGCTCATCTTTTTTAGGCTAATTATTTAGACAATCTAATAACACTCTATACAAGGGCTTAGTAAATTTCCTCAGTTAATAGCCAGAGAGTAATTTTACTTGCAAGCACATGCTTTTGTGGTTTGAACAATCCAGGTCACAACAGTCCGATTCTGCTGCTGTAACAGAAAAACAGGCATACACCACATATGAAAGATTGAGCATGGATGTCTTCCCATGAAACTTTTATAAAAGCAGGACATCTGTGTTTGTGTGATCTCTGAATAGTAATTCAAGGTTTTGTAGAAATTACATGGTATCTCTACAAAATCTTCCGTGATGGCATACTTCTAAATAAACTGATCAGCAGATTTGACATCAACTGTAGTCTCTGCAAATGGTCCCGTTTAAGCGCTTTTACGTTGAATGTAAAAGGAAACATCGGTACTCTCTTCAAGAGGCTAAAATGGCAAACAAAAGCCTAGTGAGGTGGATGAGGTCGGGAAAGAGAGAGAGAAGAAAATTTAACATCTTGCAGTTGAAATCTTAGATGCTAACATTTTAACAAAAATATATCAAATCACAGCCTTCAAAATGCTAGTCTATTAAAATGGTCTCGCAAAAACTGATGAAAATAAATAAGCATTCTCCAACACCTTTAAATCATGGGAGCGATTTTCTTAAGAACCCCTTCGAACATCCCCTCTCTCTAAAACAAAATGAAACAAAACCTGGACACCGGTAATAGTGATTCTTCAAAAAGTTTTTCGGTATGCCTTTCCTGCGTTCTCTCAACCTGTTTCATTTAAATCATGTTCATCCTTAAACCCTCTTTCCCAGTGTTCTGTTGTACTTATAAAACAAACCTTCACCATCAAGACCAAAAACCACACATCCATTCCTGGTGGGTTTGGATACATACCTCTCTGCTGGGTAGCAGGGGCTGTATTTTTTTTTCTTTGCATCCCATTTTTTACAGCCTGTTACTGTCATTTGGTGTTTGACTGTTATCATTATAAAAGATACAGGCTTTTCTACTTTGTTATTTGTAGCATTATCTCATGTTTTACAGCATCTTTGAACACCATGCAGGCACATGAAATATAACTAGCGAAAAGTTCTCGATGGTATTAATGCATAAAAAAGAATGTGGCTCCATCTCTACTGTCTTTACCCAGCCAAAAGCTGATGAACGGCCAATTTCCCTTTATCACATTAGCACAGCCATGAGGGAAACACATTTGTTCTAGTCAGCTACACTAAAGATACTATTACCAATCTAACATATACATGTTTTATATCAGCAGTATTCTCAGAGCATGAGAGAGCCAACCATATATTAACAGTAGCCTGACAGTTTATTTAAGAAAAGAAAATTGTCTCTGTAGAGGGACAGAAGTTAGAAATGTATGGCGAAAACTCAGTGTCACCGGTCTAATAAAGGTAATAATTCTTGGGCTTTCTTTATAGCAGGTAACACTCCTGTGACAGTTGTATCATATCATTCAAATAAAAATGTTGTCTTTTACAAGTCTAAGTGCACCTTTATTTTGAGTCAGATAGAAAACATGTTTTTGATTTTCTGTATGCACTGTATTCGATCTGTCGTCAAGAGTTCAAGACCTTCTTCTTCTTTCTTTTTTTTTCTGTTTTTTTTATCAACTCATCACATATTTGCTTCATGGAAGGATTCAGTGTCGCTCACAGTGAATTCCGGAAGGATGTTTTCACTTTGGCGGTGCTTTAAAAAAAAAGTGATGAATGATAATCCCAAACCACTCTGGCCTGTGGCCCCTCCCCTACCAACCACCTTTCCATAAATAAGATTAAATCTTCTTTGGTGCCCTGTACCATGTTTTATATTCCAAGAGTCTCTAAACTACTTTGCAATTCTGGTTTGGGCGCCCAGCTCAGGGAATCTGGCAAGATGAAGGTGGCCTTTTGCAATAGCTCATTCTGATGGTCCCCTGGCCAGTTATTTAGGGGAATAGAAATATATACACTAGAATTTCTGATTTGTGAAGAGAAAGGCTTTCGCTGAAGTAAACTCCCTACCTATCTCATTCTCTACCCCACGAGAATTAGAGGAGCTTGTACGTATTCCTCGGTGTGGCTTGGAAGAATGATTTGGCAAAATCAGTAGCAGCTGCAGAAAAGCCTGAAATCTCTCATAAGAGATCCAAAAACACTTTGGAAAGAAGAGGTAGGGAAGCAGGTCCTTTTCAAGCTTTCGTGTTCTCATGGTGTGGTATTTTATTTTAACCACTTTTTGGGGGTCAAATTTGTGTTCCTGTGATAGAGTGTACTCATTCACTTGAGTACGAGAGTGTATTAGATTTTTTAAAAATAGAATCCCTGACCGTTCTCGTGTGAGTATAATTTAAAATTCCAAAAAGTCATACAGCAGATACCTAAGAAGCTACTAAGGGAAAAACATACAATCAAGTCCACCTAGATTACCGCAATTGCCCACACTCACCTGTCCCACTGTAATGTCAAATCTTTGTTGCCATTCTACTCTTGCTGGCCACCAACACACAAAAGGAGCTGCTGATGGACGGGGGAAGCACAAACACAGCACCTGCTCTGACTTCCTCACCTGGGAAATAGTTTTATAGTTTTCCTGTTACCTCTCTCCTCCCAGTTTAAATTTAATTCGGTAAAGCATCCACCCCATAGCCACACTGGCCCTGTGAGTTACACCAAGTAAATAAAATCATGATCCTTTCTCTCAAGGAGCTTGTATGTATAAAACAGCAGAGTAATTTTTGCAGTGTTTGAGTTGTTATAAATGATGATGTTTGTTTTTGATTTAAGCACTGATGCTCAATGCAGTTAATGAGTTAAGGGTTGTCTTTGCAGGGGACTGTTTTGAGAAGTGAAGCCTTGACCTGTCCGTGTGTGGTATATAACACATTTTAGGGCCTCCCCGTGAGACATGCCTTCCCAGAATCAACTCCCAAGCCCCCAACTGTACCAGTTCCACTAATCTGGTGGGTCTCATTTTAAAGCAAACCCATTTGAACCATTTTGAACAAGACCTTTTTTCATCGACTTAACACAAAGTGATTTGGCAAAAGGATCTTAAATCCAGACTCACTCTCACATTTTGAACGTGAAGAATTCAAACAAAAACATTGTCATGTGGCCCCAGAGAGACAACTTTATGGAGGAAAAATGTCTTGCACATCCTGAAATACAAGTGCCCTGAAATAGAATTTTTATTTCTAGATTAGAGAAGGATTTGCATAAAAGACTCTACTATTCCATCTATAATTTTTAAACATAAGGAAGGCAACTGAGTCTGAAAATTCCATAAGGTTATTTTGAAATATCACAAGTGTGTTCTCCCCTGCCTAAGAGAGTGTGGGATGCCTCTGCTTACCCTCCTAAACCCAAGTGCTTGGGGTCTCCCTCGCTCAGCCCACCCCATTTTCTTTCTGACCTGCCACCAACAGCCAATGTCAGTGTACTCGGTGAGGTCACCTCGTGGTTTAGAGTTGACACCGTGCTTCATTCTATCTCCATGTTTCACTCGAGCTGCTTCCATATGGGATACCCTTCCTGCTGCCTTTCACTTACCTACATTTTCAGTATTTTTCAATATATCCTCCAACAACCCTTTGTCAACTACTCCACCATCACGTGTTCATCTTTATTAAAAAATTAGCATGTCAAACATTGTTCTACATTTTTTTATGTATATTCATTCTCTCATCCATATAACAGCCCCGAGGCAGGGTTGTGATTATCTCCATTTTAAAGAAAATGAAGCTGAATCACAGAGAATGGAGAACAAACCAAAACAAAACAAAAGGTTGTATTATTCAAGGTCACATAGAAAGTTGACTGGTTGCAGAGCTGGTTTTCACCAATTTTAATTAGTCAATACACCCAGTTAGCATTTAGAAGTAACCACCACCTAGTTTATCATACATCTCCAGTGAGTCTGTCTCTGCAACTCTACACACTGCTGACTCGGGCTTCATGTCAACAGGACGTTGCAGAGAATGGTGGCAACCCCAAGTGAGCTCTATGGCCCCTTGCCCTATGCCTGGCACTGTGTCTTGCTTACATTACCTCGACTTCTCAGATTGCCCTCTGCAGTTCTCTTATCCCCCAAATGAGGACACACAGGTTTAACTGCTCCAGTATTCTGCTTCCGCAGGTTTTAGGGACACTTTCATCTTCGAACAGCTCTTGCTGTCATAACTGAACTGAGAGCTCTCCCCTTACAACGTCAATGCCGAAGTCCCAGCTCTGGTTCCTGACATCTCACCAAACAATCCTTCCACCTGTTCCAGAAGAGGCTTACAGGGATGCAAAGAAAAGTGATGTCCCTTTCCTCCTCTGTCCTCTTCAGGATAAATGTGTTTGATTTCTGCAGTGTTCAAAATATGACATGGTTCTCGGTCTCTCTCTCCTGAAAATGTGGCTCCAGAAATACTAAAATCTCTACATGGGGTCTGACCTGCCAAATTAAAATGGGATTATCACCTTGGTCTAATCCAAAATGCTATGTGAGGTTTTGGGCAATGACATCATGCAGCTGAAACTGATAAACTGAGCAGAGCTACTCACTCAAGTACTCATGTCACTGCTAAAGCCATCCACCCCGTCCTGTACACACACAGCGAAGTTCTGTGGACCCAAGGACAGGAATTTATATTTATCCACGTTATGTTTCATCTTGTTAGATTCAGCCCATTTGCTTCAGGCTGTCAAAATCTTTTTGAACGCTATGTCTGTCATCCAATGTATTTACTATCCTCCAAGATTTGTGTCATTTGCAAATTTGATGAGCGTGCCCTATGCACCAGGCAGATGCTCAATAAATACTGATTGATTGACTAATTGATACTCCAAAAATAAAACCGCCAGCACAATCTACACTCTTACAATTCTAAGCAGTAAAAAGGCACCACTTCCTAATAGATAAAATATGTCAAAGTGACCTTGTTCACTAACAGTCTTCATACAATTATTTAATTATAAATACTCCAGTGTATTAAATGGTCTCTAGTAAGCTATATTTACACAAACAATACAAAAAACAATTGAGGCAGAAATTAATCACATGGGTTGCCAACAAATATTTGCAATGTGCTGGTGTCCTCAAACCCAGCTTGAATCACTGAACAACAGCTTATAGCTTCTTTCTCTTGGACAATATGAAAGATGCTGTAGAAAAATGACTTCATATACATGTCCCACCCTCCACGATTTTTCTAGTTTGTTTTTGTTTTCAATGTTCATTTCTCATGAGCCCATACACGGCATCTCAACACTCATTCCTCTTCCTGGCCCCTCGTCTCCCCAGACCCTCCTCCACGTCTCTTCATCCCATACACACTTCTGGTTTTTCCTCTCTGAGCAACTCGGACAAGCCCAGACTGTGAAGGGATCTGTGTATCACAGTTTCACACTATGCATGATGCTCTGGATTTGCTATTCTCCCCTTGCTATCTATTAAAGCTCTCCATGTATTACAACTTCCTACAAACAAGCACCCAGTGCGATCCATCTCTAAAAATTTAATACAGGAGTGCAAGTTGTTTTCCTTATCCTGACTTGACTGAATATGAAACTCTCATGGCCAATTCTTCCCAAACTGTTAATTTATTCTCTTCCTCTCCCTATTAAAAAAAATAAAAGCTATTACTTTACCATACAGATGATGGAAAATCTGCGAATAGTCTGATTTATTGTTGGTTTCCTAAGTAATAAGGACAGACCCAAACCATTTCTGTAGATACTGCAAATGTAGAGAGTACTACTTTCAAAATGGATCCACAGTCCACTCACTACTCACCACCTCTCCTGTTACCGCTCTGGCCTAAGGCACTGCCACCATCTCCCCCAGGTCTCGCACTGGCCTCCCTGACATGATCTGTCATCCCCAGACAGCAGCCCAAAAGTCCTTCGCCACCACAGAATGAGATCATGTCACTCCTTTGCAGAAAGACATCCAATGAGTTCCCACTTGGAGTAAAAAAGTGTTCTACAACACCCTACCCGACCCACCTCCTCATTGCCTCTGCCTTACTCCCTGCTAGTATGGTCCACACTCTCTGCTCTAGCTACACTTCCATCTTCAAATGTTCCAGGCACTTATTTTCCTCAAAATCTTTGCATTTTCCTATTTCCACTCCTTGATATTATTGCTATAGACACTTGCTGGCTTATTCCTTCATCCCCATCAGATAATTCCTCAAATTGTCATTTTACCAAAACTTCTCCCAGCTATGTGATCTAAAATTATAGCTCGCAATCCTTGCTAACCCTCTATCCTATACGGTTATTCTCCTTATCCTCACCTAACCTGTTGCATATTTCATTTTTCTTATTTATTGTTAGTCCCCTTTCCCCACCTAGAATATAAATTCCATAAGAAGAGATTCTTATCTCACTGATATTCCTTCATTTCCCAGAGGGGCAATAGGAGCAACTGTTAGGAACTCATTAAATCTTCATCTAAACAACCTCCAGAAGGATTAATAGGAATTAGCAAAGTATGGAAGTGGTAGAAGAGAGGGAAGAAGTCAGTTGTAGGAAAAGAGTAAAACACAACAAACAAGGAAATGGGAAGACGTTTCCAAGTCCCCCTCTTTCATTTATGCTGATCAATCCCCACCCGCTCTGTTCATTTTTCTTCCTCTTAAGGTGTTGAATTTAAAAATGCCTTTCTCACTTCCGACCAAGATGGAGGCATAGGTAGACACACTGTGCCTCCTCGCACAACCAAAAGAAGAACAACAACAAATTTAAGAACAAAAAATAACCAGAACTGACCTAAAATCGAACTGTATGGAAGTCCGACAACCAAGGAGTTAAAGAAGAAAACACTCACCCAGGCCGGTAGGAGGGGCAGAGACAGGCAGCCGGGCAGAGAGGACTCTTAGTGAGGCAGTGGCCGGCGGACGAGGTGAGGCAGCGGATTGTGGACCAGGCTGTCCCACACCCACATGCGGATGAACTGGGAGGAACAACTGGGGAGTGAGACAGACCCCACAACCCAGGGTCCCAGCGGGGAAACAAAGCCTCGAACCTCTGACTGAAAACTCCTGCGGGGGTTGAGGTGGCGGCAGCAGGAGAGACTCCCAGCCTCAAGGGAGAGCTCCTTGGAGAGACCCACAGGTCCTAGAATGTGCACAAGCCCACCCACCCAGGAGTCAGCACCAGAAGGGCCCAATTTGACTGTGGGTAGCAGGGGAAGTAATTGAAAACCGGCAGAGAACGGAGCAGGCGCCACTGTTCCCTCTCAGACCCTCCCCCACGTACAGCGTCACAACGCAGCAATGTGGCTGCCCCGCCCTGGTGAACACCTAAGGCTCCACCCCTTACTATATAACAGGCACGCCGAGACAAAAAAAAAAAATGGCCTGAATGAAAGAACAGGTCAAAGCTCCAGAAAAAATACAACTAAGTGATGAAGAGATAGCCAACCTATCAGATGCACAGTTCAAAACACTGGTAATCAGGATGCTCACAGAATTGGCTGACTATGGTTGCAAATTAGATGAACAAATGAAGGCTATGCTAAGTGAGATGAAGGAAAATGTACAGGGAACCAACAGTGAGGGGAAGAAAAACGGGACTCAAATCAATGGTGTGGACCAGAAGAAAC
>VMDR010027099.1:0-13728 GCA_007922815.1 Macrotus californicus
ATAATTCTTTACTTCCTGGTTGCATTCAACATGAGAACTCTGAAAAATTTGTAATTCCACTCCTTTCACACTTCTGACATTAACAATAATTCATAGCAGAGGAACTAAATGTCAAATTTCAAGGTTCCTGAATGGCAAAAAAATTAGTGTCTCTTGAACACTTGACCTTACACAGAAACACACATATTGTCCTTGGGTTCTTAGATCAGAAACTAATTAATGGCTGACTTCAAAGGGTTCACATTTTTTTGAGTGTATGCAACAAAAATCGCTATCTCTACTTAAATTTTTAATGCCACTCAATAGTATAGGGCAGACATCCGTAAATTTTATCTGTTAAAAACCAAGAAGTAAATATTTTAGTTTTTTTGAGACATAGTGTCTGTTGCAACTACTCAACTATGCCATCATAATATGAAAGCAGCTACAGGCAATATGCAAGGAATATGCATGGATTTTAATAAAACTTTATTTACAAAAGCACATGGCAAACTAGACTAGTCCAGCCTGCACTAGTTTGTCAATGCTGGGATAGATTTTTTTTTTTAATTGGGAAAAGGCTATCCAGACAGAGACTAGACTTCCCAGGGCTGCGGAGTTCTCATTAAGCTAACTTGCATGGCCCCTCTCCAGAGCGAAGACTCCTACACGTGTGTGTGTTCACACAAAGAATTAAATGCACTGATCAAAACTGCTGTCTCTTTCAACCATGGGTTGAATTCACCCTTCTCATGCTGATGACCTTTTAATGGCCATAGACATTTTTGGGTCCAAGCCAAGGAGAAATTAGTTTGTATTTAATAGAATATACTTACATGATCTTCAGTAAATCCTATGAATCAGTCTGAGTCCAATCAGGAGACAGAATGTACGCTGTAGTTTAAAAGGGGACATTTAATATAAAGAAATTTTAAGCCATAAAATAGGAGAGTAAATGCATAAATATTAACAGAAATCCCATAGCACCCTAGGATTCGATGTATCCTAGGGAGAGTACCCACGGAAGGATTAACTGAGATGGAGAAACCCTCCACAAGTTGGGTTTGTTATTCATACTGATATTTTTATCAGTATGAATGCGATGTTCCCTTTTAAAAGTGCTTTTAAAAGATCAAGAGTTAAAATGTATTTAAAGGAATTCTGTAGTGGGAGTAAAGAGAAAATGGGCTTGAGTACCATGCAGATAAAAGAAAGCTATTCACATGCCTATTGGCCACCTGTGTGTCCTCTTTGGAGAAGTATCTGTTCTGGGCCTTTGCTCAGTTTTTAATTGGATTGTTGTTGCTGTTCCTGATGTTGTTTTTCGTGTTGAGTTGTGTAAGTTCTTTATAAAATTTGGAAATTAGCCTTATATGAGATAAATCATTGGTGAATTTGTTCTCCCATTCAGTGGGTTGTCTCTTCATCTTGTTGGTTTCCTTTGCTGTGCAAAAGCTTTTTAGTTTGATGTAGTCCCATTTGTTTATTTTTTCTTTTGTTTCCCTTGTCTGAGAAGATACATCAGAACAAAACATGCTATGAATAAGGTCCAAGATTTTACTGCCTCAGCGTTCTCCTAGAATTTTTATGGTTTCATAACTTGCATTTAAGTCTTTAATCCATTTTGAGTTTGTTCTTGTGTATGGCATAAGGGCGTGGTCTAGTTTCATTTTTTGCATGTATCTGTTCTATTTTCCCAACACCATTTATTGAAGAGATTGTCTTTGTCCCATTGTATGGTCTTCCTTCCTTTGTCAAATATTAATTGACCATAAAAATCTGGGTTTATTTCTGTGCTCTCTATTCTGTTCCATCGATCTATATACCTGTTTTTATGCCAGTACCAGGCTGTTTTGATTACTATGACTTTGTAGTACAGTTTGATATCAAGTAATGTGGTACCTCCAACTTTGTTCTTCTTTCTCAAGATTTCTGAGGCTATTTGGGGTCTTTCATGGTTGATGTCACTAATCATCAAAGAAATGAAAATTAAAACCACAATAAGCTATCACCTCATGACTGTCATAATGGTTATCATCAATAATCAGCAAACAACAAGTGTTGGCAAGGATGTGCACTGTTGTTGGCAGATTGGTACAGCCACTGGGGAAAGCAGTATGGACTTTCCTCATAAAATTAAACATGGAACTGCTTTTTGATCCAGTGATTCCACTTCTGGTAGGATATCCAAAGAACACTGAAACACTAATTAGAAAGAATATAGGCACTCCATTGTTCACTGCAGCATTATTTACAATGGCCAAGATTTGGAAACAGCCAAGTGCCCATCAGTAGATGAGTGGATAAAAAAGTGGTGGTACATTTACACAGTGGGATACTATGGGGCTGTAAAAAAGAAGGAAATGTTATCTTTTGCGACAGAATGGGTGGACCTGGAGAGCGTTAAGCTAAGTGAAATAAGCATGTCAGAGAAAAACAAGTACCGTATGATCTCACTTATATGTGGAATCTAATGAACAAAATAAACTAACAAAACAAGAACAGGCTCATTGATACAGAGAACAGACTGACAGCTGTCAGAGGGAGGGGGTGTAGGGGGGCTGGGTGAAAAAGATAAAGGGATATTAACATTGTGACAAGTGCTTAATCTGTTGCTGTCAAAGCATATTCGTTAAGCACAAGTACAGTGTCATAGCACAGAAACAATGATTTTCTATCTAATTTGGTACAAATAATCCACACTATACTGAGCCTTAAAAATGCAACATTTAAAACCCAATCTTCTTGTTTTATGGATATGCACTGGTGTACAAAATAAATAAAATGTGTTATGGCGACATGTGGCATTTGAAATGCTGCCAAGTTATAACTGTGTCGCCACAACTGGTGGTTCCAGCAGCGTGCAACGCAAGTGTGCCCCACACACAACAGTCCCTTGCACACCCCTCCACTTCTCTGCTGTCATGGTACAAAGCAGAAGAGACAACAACACGTGAATGAATGAATGCTGCTCCCTCCTTATAAACCTGTGTTTGTGGGCAGTAAAACTCGAACTCCATGATTTTCATGTATCATCAAGCATTATTATTTTTGATACTTTTTAGGTATTTAAAAATGCAAAAGCCAGTCAAGGCTCACAGACCACATGTCATAGGTGGTGGGCCAGATTTGGTCCACAAACAATAATACGCTCACCATTTGCTTCTGATTTAGAAAATAAAGTATAGGTATTTGTTGTTTAAATTAGCACAGAATGAACACCTAAGAGTATTGGAAAGTGGATTGTTAAGTGTAAAAGAAATCCAACAATAACCAAAAGCAGCTGGTTTTATGAGCATTATACTCTCAGCTTCTACAGGTTTGACTCTGGCGTACCTCGGGGCTAGTTGTTTTTCAGTCTGCCCTCACTGGGGTGTGCTGAGCTTCTAGAGTGAATGGTGAGACGTCTTTCTTCAATTTTGGAAAATGCTCAGGCCTTAGCTCTCCTTTCTTTTTTCCCCTCTTCTGACTACAATAATATGTATTATATGACATCATTATATATAATATTATTGCTTGATATTTTCAAATAATAAGCCCACCCAATGAATTTTTAATTTCTTATTCATTTTTCATTTCTGATATTTCAATTTGGCTCTTTTTATCATTTACATATATATGTATTGAAATTCTCCCATCTGTTCATGCATTTTCCATGTTTTATTAACATAATTATTGTAGTTGTTTTAAAGTTTTTGCCTGATAATTCCAATATCTGGGAAGATTTTTAGGCAGCATAATACTTATAAAATGTCACTTTGATGCAAACTTTGTGGGATTTTTAATATATCAGTACATATCTTAAATTGAGTTGTCATAAAAATATGAAAATATGTATATACTTATTCCATAACTGGCATAGTTAGGAACAACTCAGAACAAAATAAATTCATCATTATGAGCCAAACCCACAGACTATTTTTTCATGAAAGTGAGTACAGCTTACAGAACAAAGTGTAGCCCTGGCTGGGTAGCTAAAATGGTTAGAGCATCATCCACATACACCAAAGGTTGCAGGTCCCATCCCCAGTCAGGGCACACACGGAAGTTAACCAATAAATTTGTAAGTGAAACAACTGATCAATGTTCTTTTCCCTTTCTCTCTCAAATCAATAAACAAAAATTTAAAAATACATAGATCACTTATTTTTAAAAAAAAGACATAATTCAGGAGGGTGAAGATTCTGGACATTGAAGTCAGTAGAGAGCATTAAAAGAACGAAATTCGATATTTAATCCTGACCTCCTTTCTGCATTTTCTATGCTCTGCTACCCTGTGTTCCTATGGCACAATCTTCACTGTTACTTCCAATCTTCTAGCAAAGCTCTCCAAAGTGTACAGCGGACTCATATTGGTTATTGATTTCTAATATTAAATACAAAAATTCTATCCAGATTTGTGTTGATACAGGGCAAAGAGAAGAGATTAATCACAAGTGCAGAACACCAGTGATATTAAAAACCCAAGGAAAGGAGGAAATTGGAGCAAGAGATAATTAGCAGAACTATAACCCCCAGGAGGGTGTTCACCTGTGGGATGAGAGGAAATGATGCCACAAACTAGCAGTTTTGAGGCCATGCAGACCGACTGCTTGGTTACATTCATATAATATTACACTTACATGTATGATTGTTCCATTACTAGTGTTTCTTTTTTTTTTTTTTGGCTCTGTCAACATAAGAAATGTCCCAACCTGTAGAGAATTTTGAGTTATTTGATGACAATTGCTGGGAAGCAAAATATCAATGGATTGAGAAAATGCTCCAGAGAATGGCAGATTTGTACCTTATTTAATATGTTACAATTAAAGCAGGAGGTGTTAGGGGGTTTTATGAAATCCATTGGTGATACAATAGATTTGGGAGGCAGCAGAAAGCAAAGTGGGGAAATCTCAAGAACCAGGTAAAAAGTAAAATGAATAGACATATACTTCTTTTACATTGGTGGGTAGAGGATAGTTAACAGTTAACAATGAACAGGACAACAATAAGAACAAGGGGTTTTGTGGTCTCTGCTCTGGGGCAGTGATTATGCCCTGAGGGGTCTGGAAAAGGAAAGAACCTGCTGTTACAAAGGCCCGTCACTGTACATGCAAAAAGACAATAGACAGGCTGTGTTAAGGTAGATTGGCCTTCGTCAGTGCCCACTTCATTCTCTAATCTTATATTATTAAGTTCTTTAAGAAATGATTGTAAGCATAATTAGCTATATTTTAGTGCTCTCTACTTTCTTTATGTAAACTCTAATTTGCTCTGTTAGTCCTATTTAAAAGTCCTTTGGTATTTCTGGAATAACCATAAATGCTTTCCTAAACTGAGCACATTTATGCATGTGAAATAAATGAAGTAAGCTAGAATTAGTTTGATGATTTCCTTATAGTCTTAATATATCTTTTTGTCATCACGCACACGGTAAATAAGTTGCTGACATCATGGAATAATGTTAGTGAGACAGAAGAGTACAAAGCTAGGAAAATTCCTTGGCAAGTGGAACGGGAAAACTGAGACAGATGGCTGATTCACACTGGCCTCATCCAGAACCCTGACCACTCCCTCAAGCATTAGGCCTTCAAGATGGTGAAGCTCTGATAAGCATCAAATAATCTTAGGGACAAAGCCTCTTCTTGGTCTCTTGACCACAGAGAAACAGTTTTGGTCAAACTAGAGATTAGATTTAGGCGTTAGTTTTGTTTCAGTTTCAGGCCCAGCAAAGCAGCAGAACCAGGTAGAGTAGTGCCATGGCTGGCGTCAGCACCAGATGCAATGACCAATGACCCCTTACCCTAGTGCCAACCAATCAGTAGACACCATGACCCTGACTCTATATGTTCATTTTGATAAATTAGCACATTAAAGAACAGACCTGGAAATCTGATGAATATTCTATTGAGATCCTTCCCTGAGACCTCCCCTAAAATTCCTCACTTTTGAAAACAGATAAAAACCCTTTAGGCAAAGCACCCAGGGTGCACTCTCTCTAGAGCATGCCCATGCCTTCTTTCTTCAGGTGTGTACCTTTGCTTTCCCTCTCCTAAGCTCTGTGTCCCTACAAGACTCACAACCTGGGGAGCAGAGGGCAGTGGCAGCTTGGTCTGGGCTTACCCCCTGAACCTGTCTCCAAGGACCATTCTTTTGCCTGTGTAACTTGTTTTTCTGAGTCTGTGCAGCCCAGCTGGCTCACTTCTTCCGCCTCTGTAATTTTCTTTCTAAAAGGCCAAGGCAGCTCTCTGAAAAGCCCACTTAATTCTTCTCTTCAAGTGTGCTTTTGCTTTGCATGCTAAATAAACTTCCTCTTGTACTAGAGTGCTTGGCTCTGAATTCTTTCTTTGCTGAACTCAAGAACTGAGAGCTGACATCACCCATAAGAGCAGCTATTACTCTAAGAATAGGCACATGGTTCAGAAATCCTAATCATTGATATCTAATTGTGCTCTTCCATTTGTATAGTGCTTGTCTACCTGTCAGTGGTAGGGCTTTGTGGATAAACTATAATTTCAACAAGATGATTCTGATAGTCAGTAAAATCTAGTAATCTCCACACTTTCTATGGGGATGTACAGAGAAACAGATTTGCTTGGTGATTGTTTGCAGATGTGATCACTGGCGTGAAACTGCAGACTCTCTTTTTTTTAAAAGAGTAATAAACCTGAATATTATCTATATTGAAAGGATGTGACTTTATATTACTTCCATTATAGAACAGAGGACATTTTACGCAATGCAAAAGCTACTTTGAAAAAGAAAAATAAAAGATTCCAACATATCACTTTCATGCAGGCTCTCTGTTCAATAAAATCCTGGTTTACTCTGATTCTGAAGAGAGACTTGTCAAATGGAATAATGTTAAAATGCATGCCATTTTAGTTTAGATGTGCCCATTTGGATTCACAGCATGCTAGAGCTAAGTATTTGATTGCCAATGTAGTGCAGGAAATTGGTTTGTAAAGTCATACTAGATTTTCAAGCTAAGACCAAATGAGGACATTAGCATTTGGATTATTTCAAAAGGACTGAATATATCACCTTTTCTTTGTTTTCCTGGGGTTTCTTTAGCCATTTCTCTTTTGCTCCCCTGCCAACCACCCCCCACACATGTTGTGAGAGACAGCAATAGAGAATTGAGATGAAGAGAATAAAGCACTGAGATGATTTGGGCAGTCAAGTATCAGTCCCTGCCCTGTCCAACTCTTAAGCCTGTGCAAATAAGCTCTTATACTAGTTTTCTTAAGTCCAGAAAAGAACAAGAAAATATCTTATCTATCTCATTTTTGTAATCAATGCTTTTCACTGGGTAATATGTTCCAGGCGTTGGAAATATCAAGAGAGTAAATAAAATACAGGTCATGGGTATGTATGCCAGTATCAAATGCTTTGGACTGCACTCCAAAACAATGAGGAGCTAAAGATCCACTCATTGAATTTGTCCTTCTTACTCTCTCCCAACAAGTATCAGGGCAGGGTGGTAAAACCACATTTCTCACAGGCTATTAAAAGATATTTTCATAAAAGAAAATTGCAAATTCTGAAACATAAACACAAGAGGTGGAAAACTGTACATCAATCATGAGTTTTTGAGCCTGTGATAATGTTTAACCAAGAAAAAGGACTAAAGCTATTTTTCTTCCAATGTCTTAATAAAATGTAATATTTAGAAAAATCAGAGTGAGGGAATAGGTGTCAGGTTGCTCGTATAACTAATCACAGATGCTTTAACCTAATCTTTCTCTTTGCTGCCTAACACTGACTACTTGTACTACTATTATATTTAGATGATTATTGTATTAATACATTGTCCCAGCATGATATAAAGTGCACTAGCTAGGGAAGTCACAGTTGATTATGAGACACAGGCAATGCATTGTAGAGTTGCAAAGGCAGCTCTTTCTCTCATAGGCAGAAGTAGGCCCTTGACTAGTAAAAATGTAGTGAATGAGAAGAGCTTTTTTCCTATCATCTCCAAGATCACACGTGAACAGAGCGGGCATTAGAAGGTGCTCCTGAGCTGTGTTCCACCAAGCCACAGACATGCAAAAAGTAATGCCTCTTCTGCTAGACTATCCAATAGTAAAGAAAAAAATGGAGGTCCCCCTTACTTGTCTTCCTTATTTTCCTTATATGTGTTTAGAGTATTTGTTTAAATTTATAGTTATCTGTTTATATTAATGCTTCATTTACTCTTCACTTTAGAGAATCAGCCATTTCATTTGTGGCAATTTTCTAGATAAATGGAATGCACTTCTGTCAGCAGCAAGTGTAAAAACCACAAATGAATTTTGCTAGACATGTTTCTAAAACATATTAGACATTTGTCTGCCTTCGAAAACAGAGTATGCATTTTAAGGTGGTCTCAAAGCAATTTTGGAGCAATAGCAGGCTATCTTGAAAGCTCTTCTGCTTCTTGCTTATATTACCATATAAAACAAGCATAGAGAATTGCTGTGACTTGTCTGTGACAGTCTCCTGTGCCCAATCACAACCAAGTTCAGGCTGAGAGCTCTCGCTGGTGGTGCAGTCTGGCTGGGAGTGGGGAGATAGAGCCCTGGCACGAGTAGAGAAGCCATGTGAGCTTCTACACGAACAAAGGAGAAAGTAGAGAACCAACATGTCCTGCATGTAAATCTGATGAAACAGGAGCAGAAGTGGGGATTTTTCAGAGTCAGAAGTCTAAGGAAGAATTTTGTGAATGACTGATCATGAGCTGCTTCCTGCCTTTAAACAGGGAGCTGAATTCCTTCCTGTGAAAGTATTTCAACTCCAACCAATGAAGCCATTTGTGGCGTACAAACTCAACAAAAAAACTGATGAGAAAACCAGAAGAAGCTAACGTGACATTCAATAAAGCTCATATTAGTGTCAATGTCAAGGTAATGACGATACATTAACACACTGATGATGCAGCTCATTGAAAACCACAGGGAAAAGGGAATGAATATGCAGTTTAACTAATTTTATCGTGTTAACCTGAGTAGCGACTAGATCCTCTTTCTCATTATCTTAGGGCAAGAACAAATCTGAATAAGCAGGTTTCAGCCCAGTGGGAGCGGTAAACCAGCTGTGTTCGTGCCTCTTCTCACATCCAGGCAAACCTAAATCTCCGTGTGTGAACCAAGCTCAAATCTCTGCCTCCTCCACCAGGGCATATCATGTCTCTCTGAAAAACTGTTATTATTCTGAGAAAAGATTATTTGCTGAGAGAAAAAGTGAGTGACTAGTGATGTTAAAAATGTGAAAATAATAACTATGTATGGTACCGGGTGGGTACTTGAAATACTGAGGGATTACTTTGTAAAGTACATGATTGTCTAGTCACTCTGTTGTACAGATGAAACTAAAACCTTTAGACAGTATTGAGTGTAAACTGTAATTGAAAAATAAAATAAAGTAAATACTAAGTACAGAAGCACACTGTGTTGGAAAAAATAACTTTAATAAAAAACAGCCAATCCCAGATGGCACCAAATCTATGTCTGTAACCATATTTGCAGCCTTCCAAATGGTTAAAAGTTTTCTCAGACTGAAGTGTTCTTCGAATCAGTCTGTTTCCTTAAATAGATAGGCATTATATTTGAGGAAAATCAGAATTAAAAATGATGTGACTAGACTTTAAAAAATTGTTCACAAAAATTTATAAAACTATTATCAGAAAGGTTTCAAATACCAAAAAATAAATAAATAAATAAATAAAAGCGTAATCATCTCACTTCTTACTTTTCATTTATGAATTCAAATTTTAGAGACAAAGCCTGTTTCCAGGCTCTTCATCATTTTATAAATCTTGAATTTATTCCTGCCAACAAATTCGGTTTCCTCAATTTAATTTATGTGGCTTGAGCATTTCATGTTTTACAAACCTTAGTGATCACATATGTCTACCCTTTATGGACAACAGCATTCGGTTAGGGGTCAATGTAACCAAAAGCTTTCCAATCAAACATATAGGCAGAAACTTTATCTTGGGAGGTAAAATTGATCTCTTAGGTATTATCATGGCATGACGAGCCAATTAAAATAATTAGCTCTAGTGGACAATTTTCAAGCTGATCCTATGGTTCTTTTGCCCAGTGAATGGCATGAAAAGAAGTGCTCCCCAAACTATCTCACTTGGAAATATACTGCATTTGAAAACATTAAAGAATGAACTTATAGCATTCTTGAAGGAAATGTTTATTGAAAATTTTAATGGGCACTGAAACTGAAATCCATGGGAGCTTCAGAAAGCTTCAGGTGATCCACACAGGTTAATAGCTAGAGAGAGTCCTTTGACTTCTCTGTTTCTCTACCAACAGCCTTGTGGGTGATGCTTGCAAGCTTGAAGTGCTATCTGCTACCACAGCTTTCAAATTGTTCTTCCACTTATTTCCTGAGATTCTCCACAGCTTATCTTGTTCACCCCAGCCAATTATTTCTTCACGGAAAATGTTGAAAATATCACATAGCTGCTAAAAACCCAGCCATGGCTCATCATTTATTAGGAAAATTTGTTCTCTTCATCATGGGAGTCAATGGAACTTCCCATTACAGCAATTCTCTGATATAAAATGTTCTCTCCCTCCTTTTCTGCCAAACTAAGTCCTAGATTTTTTTCACTCTGCCCCTTCTACAGTAAACATTTCCTCTCAAAACAAATCTGATGGTTGTAATTCTTCTTATTTACATTCCCTAAGTACTTCTTCCAAGGCAGTTCTAGTGGACACACATTCCATCTTTTTACTTTGTCTGACTGTTTCTTCTTTACCATTGAAGGTTAATTTCGCTGGTTAAGAATTCTAGGTTGATGGATTTTTTTTTTCTCTTAACATTTTAAGTATTTCACTCCACCCTCTTCTTGGTTGCATGATTTCTGAGAAGTCAAATGTGATTCTTATCTTCTCTATACGTAAAGTGTTTCCTCTGGCTTCTTTCAGATTTTTTGGTCTTTATCCTTGATGTTCTATAATTTGAAATGGTATGTCTATGCATAGGGTTTTGGGGTTTGTTTGTTTTTTGCATATATTGTGCTTCATGTCCTCTCAGATTCCTGAATCTTTGTGGTTTGATATCTGACATTAATTGGGGGAAAATTCTCAGTCATTTTTTTTCAAATATTTCTTTTTATCCCTTCTTTCTCTCTTCTCCTTCTGATATTCCCGTAATTCATATGTTACACCATTGGTAGTGGTCCCACAGATCTTGGGTATTGTTTTTTTTTCAGTCTTTGTCTCTTTGTTTTGCCGTGTTTAAGAATTCTATTGGCATGTCGTCTAGCTCAGAGATTCTTTTCTCAGCCATGTCCAGTCTACTAAAAATGGCATTCTTTATTTCTGTGACAGTGTTGTTTATTTCTAATATTTCTTCTTTTCGGTTCTTTATGAGCATGTTCATCTCTCTGCTGACGTTGCTCATCTGTTCCCTCATGTACTTTATCCTTTAGAATATTTAGGACATTAATCATAATTCTTTTGAATTCACAGTCTGGTCATTCTGACATCCCTGCCATGTCGGTTTCTGATGCTTTCTCTCTCTTCAAATTCTATTTTTTTAATTTTTCATATGCTTTGTAATTTTCCCTTAATAGCTGAACATGATTGGATAAAAGAAATATTGTAAATACATCTTTAGTAATGCATTGGTGAGGTGCAGGAGGAGAAAAAAGTCTTCTGATAGTCCTGGAATTAGGTCCCCCCCATTAGGTACCACAGAATGGCAAGAGTAGACTGAGGTTGAGTACTTTTTCTCTTCTCCAGGTTGATTAGGTTCTGATAATGCCCCAGCAAGTCAGGCTCTAGTTAACTACATCCCTCTGAGAGCAAGCCATGTTCATAAGAACAGAGTGCTCTAGTGAGTTCCAAAATAGTTTGTTTTTCTCTGCCTCTATTGGAATCCTGTGGAGACTTTTGTCTGATACTTACTGTGGGAACCTGGTGTAGCTTCTAGAGATAAATCTTACAATATTGTGTGCTCCTCGCCCTACCCCCTGGCATGACTGGGTTTCCCTTGAACCTTTAACTCTCAGACTTGTCCACACTAAATGTCCAGTATTTCATCTATTATATTTCAGGTTTTCCTACCTGGGCTCTGGTCCCATGGTGGCTTCTACTAATGAGTAGTCTCTGCTCTGGTAAGCCCTGACCCCTCTATTCTCCCATTAGTTTCTCCAATCTTGGGGGTAGCGGTTTGCTCTGTGTCTTCCCCATTCTTATTGATCCCAGAAGAGCTGTTGATGTTTTAGTCTGTTCAGCTTTTTACTTCTTAGGAGGAAGTGATACTTTAAACTTCTTATATACAGAACCAGATACCAAAGTTCCCAAAGGGATAAATATAGACAGGAACAGAAATGAAGCATCTAAACAGAAAGATAGCTAAAACCACACCTTAGGTAAACTATTCTGGGTGAGCTGCTAATATCAGATCAGTGGGATATCTGATTCCTTCACCAGCTGATGTCTTTCCAGGCAAAGACAACAATACAATAAAAATCCAAGAGATCCAAGAGTCTGGCCTAAGGTAAGAGCTAAGTCTAAGGTTAGAACTATGCTTAATTACTAACCCACATCTAATCGTTGAGAAGATGTCAATGAATTCCTAATAAAATTTTTCTGTTTTCACTTTTAATGAGTCAAGAGCTCAAACAATGAATCACTGACACTGGGATATAGTGTATATGTTATATAATAATGTTATGATTGACAGTATGGTAAATATCACTCCTATGCCTCATTGTTTATGTAGAATTTGGGGCCAATGATGTTATAATCTTCTTATTCTGTTCACACAGAAAAGGGCTTTTTCTGTGTGGTAGTTGAACATTGTTGAGAGGTACAGCAAGAAGAGGAAAGGAAATGGCAGCATATTTACTAAAGCAAATGAACTGCACATAAAAATACTCCAGGACCCAGAGACAAATTGGAAATTTCTAAATTCCCACTTGACTGTTTTCTTTCTCATTACATACCCCAGTATTTCCTGTTCAACTCTTGTGATTAAGCCCCTTTCCCATACCTTCTTTCATTTTGTTTGTCTTTAGTTTGTTTTGTGTGTGTGTGGGGGGTGTATATAACATTGTATTAGTTTCAGGTGCACAACACAGTGATTTGATATATCTATATGTTGTGAAAAAATCACCAGGATAAGTCTAGTTAACATCCATCACCATATATAGTTAGAAATATGTTTTTCTTGTGATGAGAACTTTTAGGGTGTACTCTAGAAAAATCTACTTTCTTTTTAAAAAGATTTTATTTAATTTTTAGAGAGGGAAAGGGAGGGAGAACGCTAATGTGCTAGAGAAACATTGATTGGTTCCCCCTACCAGGGACCTGGCTTGAAACTCAGGTACGTGTCCTGACCAGGAATTGAACTGGTGACCTTTTGGTTTTCAGGGCGATACCCAACCCACTGAGCCACATCACTCAGGGCAAAAAACTACATACTTTCTTAGTAATATTCAATACAGTATTATTAATTATAGTCACCATTCTGTACATTATATTGTATTTGTCTTTACTTACTAAATGGGAAATACACTTCAATAAATAATAGTCTAATGTACCTGTCCACTGCAAAAGAAGATTTTAATTTAAGGAGAATTTTAAGACAAGCAGTACTAGGAGAGTGATTTCAATCATGTATATTGTCTTCAAAACAAAAATACAGGCCCTGCCTGGGTAGCTCATTTGGCTGGAGCATCATTCGGATGCACCAAGGTTGTGGGTCCAATCCCTGTTCAGGGCACATACAAGAATCAACCAATGAATGCATAAATAACTGGAA
>VMDR010027100.1:0-13726 GCA_007922815.1 Macrotus californicus
ACAGAGAAGTGATGGAGAGTTACACTCCCCCTCCCCTCTTCCTATTAAGACATCTGCTTTTTTGTACTGAATAAACTGTCTTTTCCAAAATCAATTATAAAATGCTTCAAAATTTTTGAAACAGGTAAATCTGAAGTAAAAGAAATCTTAACTATCTGACAATAGAGAATATACATCAAAAACATCCAAAGGGGTTTCTGGTAAGTGAAACAAGAGAACAAGAAAACATCACAGTCACATACACACATACCTAAATGTACCTCAAACTATATCAAGCAACACTAATCAAACATCAGAAAGAAATAGATAAAGCCAAAATTTTAGTTTTCAGTGGGGGTAGAAAGACTATTTTAAAAGATATTGGCCAAAAAATTTTCCAAGCTGTAAAATATCAAGCTATAAATTCAAGAAGTTCTAAGAACCCTTAGAATATATACAAAGACAACATATCTCAGTTAAAGTGCTGAAAACAAAGATGAAGAGAAAAATTCTTAAACCATGGAGGGAAAAAATATATGATCTTGACAAGCATGATGGTAAGAGCAATCCCTCACTTCTGAGTGGGAATGGAGGAAGTGAGAAGAAAAGGCAATGTCATCGCCAAGGCCTGGAAGGGAATAGCTACCCGCCTAGAAGACTCTGCTCAGTGGAAATAGCCTATCCAGATTAAAAGAAAAATAAACTGACCTTTCACAAGGTACATAAGTGGTCAGTAAGCAACATGAAAAAATGTTCTACATCATTGGGCATCAGGAAAATGAAAATTAAAACCACAATAAGATATGACTACACACTGATAGAAGGGCTAGTTTTTCTTTAATGTCAAAATGATGTTTGTTGAGGTTGTCAAACAACTGAAACTCTCATTAATTTTTGGTGGAAATACAAAATGATACAACCTCTTCAGAAATTTCTGGAGGGGGTGGTAACCAGAACCGAGAGGGAAACGCTCATGGAGTCGGTGAGAGCTGGCCCCCAAGATGAAGGTGAAGATGCTGAGCTGGAACCCAGACCACTATGTCCGCGAAACCAAGTTGAATTTACAGAGAGTTCCAAGAAACTATGATCCAACCTTACATCCTTTTGAGGTTCCACGAGAATACATAAGAGCTTTAAATGCTACCAAACTGGAACAGGTATTTGCAAAGCCATTCCTTGCTTCCCTGGATGGTCACTGAGATGGAGTCAATTGCTTGGCGAAGCATCCAAAGAGCCTGGCTACTGTCCTTTCTGGGGCATGTGATGGAGAGGTTAGAATCTGGAACCTGACCAAACGAACCTGTGTCCGTACAATACAGGCACATGAAGGTTTTGTATGAGGAATATGTACCTGCTTCTGTGAGAGCTCTTTTTTTACTGTTGGTGATGACCAAACTGTGAAGCAGTGGAAAATGGATGGACCAGGCTTTGGAGAAGAGGAAGAACCACTGCATACGATATTAGGAAAGACAGTGTATACAGGAATTGATCACCACTGGAAAGAAGCTGTTTTTGCCACATGTGGACAGCAAGTAGACATTTGAGATGAACAAAGAACCAGCCCTATATGTTCAATGACCTGGGGATTCGACAGTATATGTAGCATTAAATTTAACCCAATTGAGACATTTCTCTTGGGAAGTTGTGCTTCTGACAGGAATATAGTACTATATGATATGAGGCAAGCTACTCCTCTGAAAAAGGTCATCTTAGATATGAGAACAAATACACTTTGTTGGAACCCTATGGAAGCTTTCATTTTCATTGCAGCAAATGAGGATTATAACCTGTATACTTTTGATATGCGTGCACTGGACCCTCCTGTAATGGTGCACATGGATCATGTATCTGCCGTGCTGGACGTGGATTACTCTCCCACGGGGAAAGAGTTCATGTCCGCTAGCTTTGATAAATCTATTCAAATCATTCCCGTGGACAAAAGTAGAAGCAGGGAAGTATATCACACAAAGAGAATGTGGCGTGTTATCTGTGTCAGATGGACTTCTGACCGCAAGTACATCATGTGTGGATCTGATGAAATGAATGTTTGTCTCTGGAAAGCTAATGCTTCTAAAAAACTGGGTGTGTTTACGTAGTGAGAAAAGGCAGCCAAAGACTATATCCAGAAGTTGAAGGAGAAATTTCAACATCATCCTCATATAAAACGTATTGCTCGTCACTGACATCTACCAAAATCTGTCTATAGTCAGATTCTGGAACAGCACATCATGAAAGAAGCTCGTAGGTGAAAGGAAGTGAATCGCCTTAAACACAGCAAGCCTGGATCTGTGCCAACCGTGTTGGAGAAGAAGAGACACGTGGTGGCGGTTGTGAAGTAGTGTGTGGTGTGTTCCTGCCAGTGCCGGCATGTGCTTCTCTGTGACGTTTTAAATTGCAAACTCTACAGATAAAAATGCAATTAATCCTTCAACACCACGGGTTTGAACTGGCCAGATTCACTTAAATGTGGTTTGGTTGTTTTTTTTTTCAATAAATACAGTTGGCCCTTCATATTCCCAGGTTATGCATCTATGGATTGAACCAACATTGGACTAAAATAGTATTTTCTGCCAAAGGTTGGGAATCCATGAACATGGAGGGCCGACTGAAGTTACACAGATTTTAAACTGGTTGGGGGGTGGGTAGTCCCCCCGCCCCACCACCGCCACTTCTGCAAGGGTCAGCTGTACTGGCTCTAGTATAACAGTTTAGTATTGTATGTGTAAGTTTTTATTGTTCATTTTAGCATCCTGAAAAATTATCTTTAAAAGATGGGCTGGTTGATAAGGCTGTCCAACATTTTATCTTTGATCTGCTTTCTTCATTGAAGTAATCAGAGTATTTGCAAACTTATTTTTACTCTTAGAAATTACAAATGTATTTTAGCTCTGATCTGTTATTGTAGACACTGTACAGTTAAATTGACATATAAGACTAAACATCTCTTGGGTTACCTTTAATAATATTTTGAGTAATTATTGCAATGATTCTTCCTAGGATTTCACATAATATGTAGAAGAATTATGTCTGTACATTTTTCAATCGAATGTATTTTCTGTGCTTTATATTTGGCTTTTGGAGACTTTAAAGGTGATCAGCTTGCATTTATGTAACTTTCATAAATGATAACATGGTCAAGTCACAATTATAAAACATCATTTTTCTCAGCATTGTAAAAAAATCTAAAAAAAATAAATTTCTGGCAGTTTTTAAAAAAATAAAACCAAACAAATACTTGTATCCCAGCAATTCCATTCTTGGAGAAATCAAAACATGTGTTCACCAAAAGACTAAGAGAAGAATGTTCAAATAGCTTTACTCACAAAAGCCCAAAACTGAAAACTGCCTGTGTCCATTTCGACGAGAATGAAAAAATGGGCTGGTAAATTCCTACAGTGGAATGCAGCTCTGTGATAATGACTAACTAATTTTTACTGGTACTTGTAACACCACGGATGAATCTTAAGAAAACCTTAAGCTGTGTGAAAGAAGCTTTACACAGAACAGTACACACGATCTGACTCCATTATTACGACTTCTTCACTGTGGCTAAGTTTAGCCCATTTGGAAGTTCATATAAATGGAGTCATCAAAACAAAAAACTATAAGTAAGTTGAACTCTATTTAAGGATGTACATACTAAAATACTTATGGGCAGGTGTACTGATGTCACAATTTACTCTAAAATGCACCCAAAATTAGAGAGAGTGATGTATGGACAGGGGGATGGGTAGATAGGTGGATATGTGATAAAATAAGTAAAATGTTGATGGTAGGCTCTAGGTAGTGATATATGTATTCACCATAAAATTGTAAAAACTGTTCTGTGTGTCTGAAAACTTTGTAATACAACACTGGAAAAAAATACCTAAGACCCTTATGGAGAAGATTATTAAACATTACTAAAAACCATAGATGATTTTATTACTAAACTATAATATTGGTTCAAGAACAGACAAACTGGCCAGAAAGAGAGCCTCATAACAGATCCATATACATACACAGATCATCCCCGATGACTACGGTGGCCCCACAGGTCGACTGGGGACAACAAGGGTTGTTTAGTGGTGGATGATGGTTGGAGACTGACTCATTGAATTGGGAGAAAGAACGGAATCCCTCCCTAATGCCACATGCAAAGTGAATAACAGATGAATTACTTGTGAAACTTAAAAGCTATACTATTATTGGAAGACTAGGCAGTAAACTATTTGTGACCTAAGGACAGGAAAGGACTTCTTGCCCACAACTTTCAGGTTTCAAAAGCTCAGCCAGGACTCTCCATTTCCCCATTTTCCTGTTCGGCCCCAGAACCCGGCCTGACTTCTCCTCAGTCACATCAGCTCCTGAAAGCAGACATCTGAGACTCAAGATGCCCATTGCTTTAATAATCAGACAAAATGGCACTTTTTAATCAGCTAAAACACCCTGCTGTGTCATTTATATATTTTTAAATCAAGTAACAACATTATATGAAAATCATTATATTAAAAAGCTATGGAAGAGTGAACACCAAAGGTAAACAACAGAAAGAACACACCTGTTTTGTTGGTAAGATTATGTAGGTGTTATTAGTTTTTACCTGTGTGTTTTTATATATTGAACAAATTTTCTGTATTGAACAGTACCTTTGTAGCAGGGGAAAAACCTGTTTCTCCAGATAGGCCCAGTGAAATGGGAACACTTTTGAATGGGCGTATGACACACTGCTCTAGAGAAAGAAGTTGTTGGTAGGCTAAACCCATACCAAACGAAACACTGAGTTTTAACTTCATTTTTACACTGAACGCTCTGGAACATCATGCTGAATGCTCAGTAAGTATTGAATTGATGTGATGACCCTGAAATAATATCTACTAGGACAGCAAAAGAATGAACTTGCCTGAAAGTGTGCACTTTTATTTTTAAAGTCCAGCAAACACACATGTGCGTGCACATACTCACACAAACACACCCTTCTGGATTCAGGAAAGTCTGTGACTCTGTCCTGGTGATTCATTGATTCTGAGTTTTGCAGGGGCTTCTATTTTTATCAGCATCTCATTCAGTCCATTTGCTACTAACTGGGGCAGAAGGGGCTCAGTCTACTGAACTGAGAACATTCCTCTACTTGGACTTCTTTTACAGGATCTCACTCTTTAAATAAACACGTTCATGCATTTCTATTGAAAATATTAGATGTCAGCTATGGATTTTCAACTCTAACAATTCATGTTTTTTGTTTTTGAATAGTTTTTATTGTATTTTTTCCATGACCATTTATACCCCTAATTCCTTTTTCATCTGCACCCAGCACCCCACCCTGCAATCACCATACTACCGTCCATGTCCATGAGCTTTTTCTTTTTTTGCTTGATCTTTCCACCCTTCAACTCCCTCCCCAAGAGCTGTCATCCTGCTCTCTGTCTATGAGTCTGTCTCTATTTTGCTTGTTAGTTCAGCTTGTTCATTAGTTTCCACATATGAGTGAAACCATATAATATTTTAAAGGTTCTTATCAGCCGTGAAATCTGATGAGCCACTTCCAAATCAATGATGATGTGGTTAACACTGGTATAAAATATGCTAAGACGGAGGTTCATCATTAGTTCTGGAGGTTGAGTGAATCAAGATCAGTATATACCCTGATGAGAACTGTTTATTAATGACTTTGTTTTGTAATTTGGATTGGTATCCTTAGGATTCTGCATTTGGAAGTGGAGTCATACATGCGGAGAGGAGAAGAGAAGTAGAAAGAACAGAATTGTATCTACTACTCTGGAACAATTTGGCAAGACTGAGTATTCCTCTATATTAACCAAGCATGCACTTGGCATCTACTTTAAAACAAGCAGTGCACTAGACTCTGGCATTTCAGGAACATCCTTGGCCTCCCTTTATCTTCCCTCCAGTCTTCTCTCCTTGCTCCACCTCACTCTTATGTCTTATCTCCTGCAATTATTTAACTAAGAAAATTCAATGTGGTACTTCTTTTCCTGTTTTGACTGTTCTGAGGTATAAAGATTGTTCCTTTCCCTTGCTTCCAGGAACATGGAATCTAGTAGCTAGCTAAAGTGAGATGTACATGCACACGTGCAAAGTCAAATCTCCATAGTGAAAAAACCTGATGGCATTAAGTTACAAAATGGAAGAGATGTTGCAAGATAGCAGTATAAAGCAGGTGAAAATGAATAGCCCAAAGAAAAAGGAGCTCACTTTTGGCAGAAGGCTTTTCTCTCTCTAGCCAGTTAAACAAATGACCATTATTGAGCAACCATAAAGGCACGGAGAAATTGTGTTCACTTGAAATGGACTACTCTAAATGCTCACACGGGGTTAGATCTTAAATGGAGTATGAAAGAAGGTTTCTTGCAAGGTGGAGGTGGAGAGGGTAGGCATGTGTGTAGCTAGGGAAGGTGCATGGCAACCTGATGGGAACAGAAGTTCCTGCAGAGCAATGAGGGAGAAAAGCAGGTTATCCATCTGACTCTTTTGTCCTAGTGAATGCAACAGAATTTGGAGAAGAGCCCAGAGGAGTTTGCTGGAACAACTCATTTAAAATATGGCATCAGTGTACACCTGGCAGGCTGCATTTTCAAAGTGTTTGTGACTAGCTCCTTCTCTGGACCCACCTGACTCGGTCATCAGAAATAAGGAGACGATAAATCTAAAGAGATCTGTGTCTGGAGCATGATGAATGAGGCCAAGTCTATTTCATTGAGTGTCTATTGGACTCAAAGTTTAAACAGAACTAATCGCTGGGTCAATGTTTTGATCTAATCATATGTTTTGTATCATTTTTCAATAGTAGATGGAAATTTAACAAAATTATCCAACAGAAAATATGCAAAAATATATTTTCTCCATGACTGTACCTTAAACCTTTTATTCTAGGAAACTTAAGGGTAGTTTCTGGAAGCTGTTAAGTAACTATGGTTGCCTAAAGAAGTTTGCTAAATCTTCCTGGTGTTTTATCTGACACACCTATCTTAGTAATATAGTCTTGCATAAAATGTCTAATTTCTAAAGTTGAATTATCTGGAGACTTATTTAGAATATTTTATGGCCTTTAGGTAAACTGAGAAATCAGCAAGCACAAAAATACTATTGGAAGTTTTCCAAGTAAGTTACATAGAAGCTACTGAATATCAATAAGTGACCTTCAAAGCACACGCGTAAGTAGATATGGTCACTTCACAGGAACAGAGCAGCACCATGAACTTGTAATTGGACAAAGGAAGCTGAGACCCTGTCCCAACCTGCACTGACAAATCTTCCCACATACAATTGAATTCCTGAGAACTGTAATGGCAAGTGCCTCACCCACAGGAGATCCTGCTGCTAATCAACTGTGGTACTCTTTCTGCTGAGTCTGAATGCAACCTCAGAATCAATCTCAAGATAGTGCATCAAGAGGCAGTGCCCATTTACAAGAGCTGTCATCTAAGATGAGATCTATTTGCATTCCTGACATGGGTTCATAGCTGCATGATGTGCAATAGTATATCGACAAAGTAAAACATGGAATAAAAGAACTCAATTACTCTCCGGAAGATGGCATACCAAGCCAAGTGTCATTCATTTCTTCATTCATACAACACTTGAAAAATATCTGCAGAGGACTTACAGAGTGCTAAACATACAGAAATGAAGAAGAAAGACTTAGTACCTGCCCCTTTGAAGCTTATATTTTAATATAAGAATTCTTGTTATTCTCAACATACACACATAATTGCAAATGAAATAACATCCAATATTTAAAGGTAAAAATTGTATGTAGAATATAGTGCTGGGATGAAGGAGTGTTGGAGAGATTTATTAGGTTGAGTCATACAAAGGGGCCGTTATTATAGATCAAGAATGGTCAAATATCAGTGATTTCATACAGTCCAACTTATTGTTTAATAAAATGGTCAGGAATTGCACTTCTGAGGAAATAGTACTTGAGCTGATTACCCAGCAATAGGAAGGTATGGGTATGCAAATACCTGGAATGGAGTTCTCCAGACAAGAGGAGAGCAAGTGTGAAAGCAGCCAGGCAGGAATACACAGGCTGAAGGGACAGAAGGGCCAGATGGCTGAGTCACAGTAAAACAAAGAGAGATGATTGAGAGGCATGGCTGAGGAGCTGGACAGAGGCAGAGTCAAGAAGGCTCAGGGAAGGAGTATGGACTTTCTTCTAGTTGCAATGGAGACTTTCAGCTGGAGAGTCATATGATCCAATAAAAGCAAATTTCAGAAAGTCACTCTGGCTGCTGTATGGGAAATGGGAGAGAAAGGATGAAAGCAGGAAGACAGTTTAGAGGGATACTGCAGTAGTCCAGGCAAGGAACAACAGTGGCTGAACTAGGATGGCAGCCAAGAGGCAAGTCAGCATGGCTGATTTCTGTGACATTTTTGAAGGTATAGCTGACCAGCTTCATGATAATAATAATCACAATAGTACCAACCATAAACAAAATCCACAATGATTATTGTCTCTAGAATACTTGCTATGTGCCAGGCTTGTTGCTAAGCACTTAGCATGCATTTTTTATTTTAATTCACACAAAAAGTCTATGAAGTAGATACTATTATTAGCTGCACTCTACAGATGAGAAAACAACTCAGAAAAGTGAATAGCTTGTCCAAGAACATATAGTCACTAAATGGTAGAACTGGAGTGCAAAATAAATGGATCTGGTCCCCAAGGCAGAGCTCCAGACTACCCTAAGTTCTCCAGAAGTCCACAGAGTGGTAAACATGTGTAATGGATGCATAAGTGAGGAGAAAGAGGTCAGGGAGATTTCCACAGAAGGCATTCTCTAAGTGAAGAAGGGATGGAGGAGAGGAAAAGGCGAGATGAGAAATAAAACAAGATCTTTAGTCAATGATAGCTGAGCACCAAGATGTTTCTTTTCTTAATCAAACTTTCTCCACCCTATAAACATGCACAGATTGGCCAGTCAAGTGAGTGTATCCTTCATTCAGATACAGCCTCTTACCCTGTCTTCAACTGGACTATTTTCTATAAGGCTATAAAACTTTAATATACCCAAATACAATATTTTGTCTTCACCAGTTTCATCAGTTTTCAGGAAGCCATACTAAGTTTTAAATAAAGCCCACAATCACCCTCAATGACACTTTGCAATGCACCCAGTTGACTTGCCTTAAATCCCTTTTTCCCTGGCATAGTTCTGGTGGGTTGGACCTAGTATCATTCTGAATGAGTATTTTTCTTCATTCAATGGGATGAATATTTTGAGTGCGAGTTTGCAATAAGAAATATAAATGGGAAGAAAAAGAGCATTTGAAACGGTCTTTTAGTATAGTTGCAAAGCTAGTGGAGCCAACTTATCAAACAGAACAGTTTGTTCCACATTAAAAAAAAATGAGCAGGGCTCTTTCTCATCAGAGGGTTTCTGTTTTTTGAGGGGAAAGTAGGGCTGCAAACAGTGAGGGATGCTGAAAACACAGCTGTGGCTAAATATGCAGGAAGTCTGTATCTGCCCACTGTGTGGAAAGGCCTGGAAGAGCCCTTTCTTCTCAATTCTTTCATCCTTCTCACTAGTTTCATCTTTGAATTCAAAGGACACATTACAGTCTGCTGTCCATAATCCATCACTGGATTCTCTCCCAGGAGAGTTACTTGCAACTTGCCCTGCCCTTTCCGGGAGCCCACAGTAGGACCTGGCTTGGGAGTGGAGAGACTAAGTGAGGCTTGTGTTAGTACCTGAGCATGCCCTTGACTGTATTAATGGTCAATGTAATGTATCCAGATATTTCTCTCTTTTGAGTAATTGATGTCCTTTTCTTTCAATAAGAAAGACACTCAAGAGTTATATTCAGACATAACTAAATATAATACTTCTATCATTTATTTGCAGGCCTAGTGCCTCTGTATTGGGGCTAGGAAAAAAAACTGCTTTGTTAAGTTGCTTCTCTGTTGGTGTTCCAGATAAAGCTTACTTATATGAACAACAATGTGATTATCTTCCTATTGAGACTCCAGTTTCCATATTTTGCTCGTTCACATCACACAGCAAAATTAATTAACTCACAGCATTCAGAGGTCTGGGAACTTCGTGAGTCAAGGGTCATGGAGAAACTGGGTAAACCTTAATTATAATGAAATGTTAACAGCTAATTAAACAACTGAACAGGAGAGATCAATATGACACTGCAGAGTCTCAGTCTCCAATTGCCTAGCGGAGCTACAAAACACTTTGAGAATGAAGAAGGTGGTGCACAAACGTGACACTGGAACGTGGCTTCTAAAAGGAGCCAGGAGGCCCTGGCCAGATGGCTCAGGTGGTCGGGTGTTGTCCTGCAAAGCAAAAGGTGTCCAGTTCGATTCTGGTCAGGGCACTTGCCTGGGTTGCAGGGTCAGTCCCCAGTCAGATTATGTATGGGAGACAACCAATCGATCACATCAGTGTTTCTCTGTCACATCGATGTCTCTTTCTCCTCTCCCTTCTGTCTAAAAAATTAAATAAATAAGTAATTTTTTTAAGCAGCCAGGAGGCAGAAGGCAGTGAAGGCTGTTGAGCAATGTGAGTTTTTACCTTCGTTCTGCTTGGGCAAGTCACCTATCTAGTCAGTGTCGAATTCTTCCTGTCTAAGAATGAGGGCTCAGTTTGGTGGTCACAACCATCAATCACAATCATACTGCAGTGAGACATTTACTTTCATATCCCAGACCACAGGACCTTGTTAGTACTGTGCTTTTTCTTTCAGATGTTTATGCTGTTTATAAAGTCAAAATGATATTTTAAGTCTGCATGTGTAGAAGGAAATGCCTTCTTTTATTTGAAAAAAGATTAAAGCGGAGGTGGTACCATGGCATTAATCCCAAATCGAGCCTCTTCACACAGGTAATTGAGACCAATTTGCCTCACAAACTCCTCTAAGCATGGAGGCACAGAGTACAGAGAAATGGCTGTGGTACCCACGATCCTTTAATAACAATAGGTACCTGTTTTCAGCCTGGAATCAGCTCTAATATGTAGTGACACAAATGCATAAGGCTGTGGTAAAGGTCTATTGCTTCTAACTGAAGGATGCTATTTTCATAACAATGCTCAGCTTATTTCAAAGTCTCTGAATAAGATGGACCATTCAAATAAAGCTTGCATAGGTGAATCTGTACACCAGAACCACCCTGAATCTCAGCTCCAGATAGAACACCATATTATCAGTAAGGATGGGCTCACCGCTAAAAAGGACAACCCTCAAATCTCAATGCCTTCACCCACAAAGAGTTTCTTACTCCTTTCATTGTCTCATGCATGGCAGTAGTCAGGTTCTGGGGTGCTCCATGAGGAAACCAGGCTCCTTCCATCTTGTGCCCCTACCATCCCCTAGAACAGGGCCTCCCAAACTCAGCACAATTGCCCTGACTGGTGTGTCTCAATTGTTTGGAACATCATCCTGCAAAACAAAAGGTCACTGGTTCAATTCCTGGTCAGGTCATTTGCGTGGGCTGTGGGTTTGGTCCTGGTCAGAGTTGCATTCAGAGGCAACCAATTGATATTTCTCTTTCACATCATTGTTTCTTTCCCTCTCTTTTCCTCCCTCTCTCTAAAAATAAATAAAATATTTTTAAAGAAAGGCAAAAAATCAGCATTATTGACATTATTTGGTCATCGGGGCCATCTTTGCACTATAAGATATTTAGCAGCATCCCTAGTCTTGACCCACTAGATTCCAGTAACAACCCTCAGTTATGAAAATCTGAAATGTCTCCAGCTATTGTCAACTGTCACCTGAGGATCCAAAGCACCTACTAGCATCCCAAGCCTTTCTTCCCCCAACCTTTAGTTAAGAATCATTGCCCTAGGACTTGGGAGTTTTCCACTACATCCTCTACATTTAGCTAACTAATAAAAGGAAAGAGCCCTGACTGGTTGTGGCTCAGTTGGTTGGATGTTTTTCCTTAAAACAAAGAGTTGCCAGTTTGATTCCTGGTCAGACCATATGCCTAGGATGTAGGTTCAACACCCCCATCAGGGCGTGTGGGTGGAGGCCAGTTTCTCTTTCACATCAGTGTTTCTCTCCCTCCCTTCCCCTCTCTCTGAAATAAAAAATAATAATAATTTAAAAACAAAGGAAAGAGAGAAGGTCCATCCACTCACAGATGCTTCAGCCCTAAGTGACAGACACCATCGCTGGGCTCATATTTCACTGGTGAGAACCACACATGCCCCCACCTAGAATCAAGGATGCTGAAAGTGTCTTCTAGCTGAATGCTCAGGAAGAAGAGGGTTACTGAAACCTGGTAAGAACTGAAATCGGATGAGTGCTAGTTGTCTCTGACACACAATGCCTATTAGAGAGAATTATAGACAGGAAGGGGAATGTGAACAGGAAAAATGTTATTAACAGATAGGTGTTCTCAGGCTTCCTCTGCACTGTGACCTTTGTTCATTCAGTCCCTTCCCCTCTTCATTCTGTTTGAGAAAGTTTTCATCCTGGCCACTTGGTTTTTTTATCTTTCAAGATGCAATATTGAGGGAAAAGGAAAAAAGGCTAGAAGAAGAGGAAATAGGCAATCTAAGACTATGGGGAAAGTTTTTAGGTTAGGCTTTGAAGGAGGAGCTTTTAGGAAGAGTGAGGAAAAGAGAGGTTGGAGTACTAGGATATGTAAAGAAAGTAAATGTGAGAGAAAGAGGGAATTTTTAAAAAAATGAATTAAAAATGGAATTGCCTTTTGGCCCAATGATTCCACTGCTGAGGATATACCCTAGGAATCCCCAAACACTAATTCAAAAGAACTTATACACCTCTGTGTTCATAGCAGCACTATTTACAATAGCTAAGTGTTGGAAACAGCCTGAGTGCCCATTGGTAGATGAATGGGTTAAAAAACTGTGTTACAGAGGATCAAAGATGGAGGCATAGGTAGACACACTGTGCCTCCTCGTACAACCAAAAGAAGGACAACAACAAATTTTAAAACAAAAAACAACCAGAACTGACAGAAAATCGAACTGTATGGAAGTCCGACAACCAAGGAACTAAAGGAGAAACTTTCATCCACACAGGTAGGAGGGGCGAGACGGGCCGGAGAGGTCGCACGCGGGGCGGGGGCTGGCAGACCGGGGAAAGGCGCGGCTGGCTGGGAGAGCTGGCGGCTGCGGACCGGGGAAGGGTGCAGAAAGCAGGAGAGTTGGCGGCTGCGGACTGGGAGTCCCACTCCCTTGTGGGGATAAACCGGGAGGAACAACTGGAGAGCGAGACAGAACCCGCAACCCAGAGTTCCAGCTCGGGGAAACGAAGCCCCAGAGCCTCTGATTGAAAGCTCCTGTGGGCGCGGAGGCAGTGGCACTCCCAGACTCACAGGAGAGCTCGTTGGACAGACCCACAGGGTCCTAGAGTGTACATAAGCCCTCCCACCCGGGAAGCAGCACCAGAATCAGCACCAGAGGGCCCAATTGGAGTGGGTCACGAGGGAAGTCACTGAAAACCTGCAGAGAGCGAAGCAAGCGCCATTGTTCCCTCTCGGACCCCTCCCCCACCTACAGCGACACAACGCAGCAGTGTGGGTTGCCCCGCCCTGGTGAACACCTAAGGCTCCGCCCCTTACTGCATAACAAGTGTGCCAAGGCAACAAAAATGGCCCAAATGAGAGATCAGATCAAAGCTCCAGAAAAAATAGAACTAAGTGACCAAGAAATAGCCAACCTATCAGATGCACAGTTCAAAACACTGGTAATCAAGATGCTCACAGACTTGGTTGAGTTTGGTCGCAAATTAGATAAACAAATGAAGGCGACCATAAGGGAAA
>VMDR010027101.1:0-13725 GCA_007922815.1 Macrotus californicus
TCAAAAGGGTGATAAGTTTGGCTTTTCCTATTAATTAATGAAAGCATACTACCAAAAAATGTAGCTATATTTACCAGAGGAACTATCAAAGGGTTTCTGAACCACTGACAAGTGATTTACTAAATTTTAACAGGATTAATCTTTTCAGTGTTTTTTTGAGTAAGCTGTCTTTTAAGTCAAGAGTGTTCAATTCCCCTATTCAAATAACCATACCATCAGAACTCTAGTATTGAGAATATCAGTGTTTAAAGTCAAAACATTTGTCACGGGAAGTTTGCATATCATAAACTAGCAAAAAGAAAAAGGGACCTTTTAAAAACGTCTTAATATTACTTGTCCAATACTTTTTGAGAAATAGAGCTTTATTTTATCATCTATTAAGGAGTAGGAAGCTGTTACGGAAGCTTTTTGGCTCCTTGGTTTTGGGTTTTGCTCTTATTTTTAGTGCCGTCACTGTGTGCTCACCAACTTTGAAGGAAGGAGCATTTCAGCATAGTTGTGTCTTAGACAGTCGGAGGGTTAAGCAGCTTCTGAGGGTAGGGACTATTTGAACACCTGAAACCTAGCTTTGCATAGTAAACGTATGCCTGAGAATGTGAGTCAAGTGGAAATGTATGACAGCTTTTTTCATGTAGAAGAAAATTTGTCACTGTTTGTAAAAGAAACCTGGACGTAAATCTTTTTGTTTAAGAAAAATTCTTACTGATTTGTGCTTCTCTGAGGAACTAACTTTGTGTGTTGCATAAATTGCTATTTCAAGCTTGTTCTAATATTCTTCAGGTTTCTCCCAAGTGATGTGTTGCTCAGAATAAACTCAGTCATATACACTACTGATGAAAATATAATTTAGTATAACCTTTCTGGGGTACAGTTTAGTGACTATATCTCAGAAACATATGAATATATGTACCCTTTGACATCACCATATCATTTCTAGAAATTTACACCAAGAAATCAATCAGAGATGCTCTAAAACTTATGTTCCAGGATAATTATCACACTATTTTTTTTATGTAACAGCAACAAATTAAACACCCTAAGCTCTCAATGATAGGAAATTGATTAAGTCAATTATGGTGCATCCACAATGGAACATGCATTCCACAAATATGTTAATTAAGCTCCTGTTGTGTTTCAATTCTAGGCTGGATTCCAGGGGTATAATGTCTATCACACTCTCACAAAATCTGGGTGAAAAAAGAGTAAAAACAGGAAATATAAGTGCTTTGTTAAAGAGTATTTACATAAACACCATGCTGAGACTAGTAACATTTCGTCTTAATCCAACTCAACACCATGGGAAATCTTTATTATGTATTGCAAGTAAAAAAATGGCTACAAAATGTTATTACCTTCTTATCGTCACAGCGATGGAACTTTGTGTTTAAAAGCTCTAAGGCCACATAGAAAAAAGGTGCACATTTTAAAAATTAGCAGAAAGTTTATCTGGATGGTGGAATTTCGGGTTCATTTTTCCTTTGTGCTTTTTGTATTTTTTTTAGTTTTTCTGCTTTAAGTATATATTACTTTTGTTATTAGAAAGAAAAACCCATTTTAAAAGGGGATGGGAATAAATTTAGCTTGCCGTGGTATTTATAGAAGTATCAAAACATTATTTCATCTAGAACATAGTTCCTTTGTATAGACCGAGGGGACAGAGTTATAAAATTATAAAATGATTTGTATACCTATCTATAGAGGGCAAAGAAAAAAATGTATCTTAATTTTTCAAGGATTTATTCACATCTTAATGCAGTTTTCTGCCTGTGAGTTAGGACTGAAATTGTAGCAACAGTCTCTGAAACTAACTCTTTAGGGAAGAGACTATTTTGAAGGACCTAATGTTCTGTCTCTATACTTAGAAGGTACAAAAGATGTGACCCTTTCTTTTCTATGTTTGTTCATATCCAAACGTAGTCCAGTTAAATGTTCTGTGAATTGATTCATAGCAAATAACCAGACGCAACTTTGGACACTTTAAAAAACAAGTTAAAGTGTGGTGTAATATTTTCCTCCTTGTTGCTTTTTTAAATCTATTTAGGGAAGATGGTTTTATGCTTTATTGGCCTGTCTTGAAAAACCTTTGTTACCTGAGGCTCATTCCCTGATTCGGCAGCTCGCAAGAAGATGCTCTGAAGTGAGACTCTTAGTGGTAAGTTGGAATATGGTGATAAAGAAGGGTTCCAATGAAATATGAAAACATGGAATATTTTATTAGTCAGGATTAGATTTGGCCACATAATAGAAAAGCCCCAAGTAACAGTAGATTAATTAAAACAACTCTTTCTCAGATAAAGAAAGTCTAAAGGTAGGCTAATCAGATGTAGGACAGCAGCAACCCAGGCCTTTGAGTTCTGCCACATCTGGCTGTCATCCTCAGCTCACCTCACGTCCGAGATGGCTGCTGGAGCCTCGGCTGTTGTATTTCATTGTAAACAGCTGGAAAGAAAAGAAAGAAGGCTGCCAGCCTCTTTAAGAGCCTTCTCAGGTTCTACAGCACATCTGTCTATATAGCTCATTGGCCAGCGTTTAGTCACATGGCCGTAAGAAACTATGGAAGTGTTTACTTTTAGCTGGGTGACAGTGTCCCTACCTAGAAATGAGCTTCACAGTAGGGGGGGCTACGAAGCTGGAGTAGTCACCTAGCAGTCTGTGGCCCAGTGATTGATTTGAATTTCTCCATTCAGATGCTCTAAATCATGCATGTAGCATTACAATAAAAATTAATTTAAAGCCCTATTAAGCCCACTTTTTTTTAGCCCTCCTTTCCTCCCCCAAACAAAATGTAAACTTTTCTGCAAAATACTTTCACTGAGCTACCATGATATGGCCCAAACTAACTTAATGTCCTGTTTTCCCAGCAGAATGTGCCTGCCACTCACCATTTCCCATGCTTTGCCCCCAGACTTTATTCCCTCTGCAAAAGAGCCTTTTCACTCTCTTCCAAACTGCATTTCAATACCTTTTACTTTTCACAACCTGGCTCATGTTCCACCATTTTCTCTGAAATGTTCCCTGATTCCCAACAACTAAAAAGAATCTCTCCATCCTCTGTTTTCCCAGTATACTTCTTACCTTTTTTTCAATAAGATTTTTCACTCTTATTTTTAAATAAGATTTTAAGATTTTATTTATTTTTCAGAGAGAGGGAGAGAAACATAGATGTGTGAGAGAATCATTGATCAGGTTGCCTCCCAAACGTCCCCAGCCGGGGACCTGGCCTGCAACCCAGGCATGTGCCCAGACCGGGAATTGGACCAACCCACTGAGCCACACCAGCCAGGGATACTTTGTATCTTTTTTATGGCACTCTACACATTTTTCCTTTCATTAAAGCTAGTATGTGGTTATTTCATCTTCTGTGCTATTAACACATTCTCTAATATATTTTATTCAGCTTTGTCCCATGTAGTGCTTGGCACATAGAAAATTGAGTATAGTAACATCATAGATGTGTGTCCCAAGTTTGAACTAAAATATGACATGTCTGTTATAACATTATTCAGTAGGTTATTGTGACTATTCCTTCAAATGTATGAAAATAAATTTCATACTCTGTAAGACTACTTTCCATGTGTCTTAGTCTGTCATTTTAGCAAATATTTAAAGTGAACTTTCTAAAATGTATAGTTCAGGAACCACTTCCGTCATAATTAAAAGCCGTGATCTGGAATATTTACTGGGGTGTCTTATGGGGGAAGCAAGAATTTCATTCCTTCTCAATTGTAAGTTCTTGAAAATATTTATGTATATACTTTTTCCATTACTTTCCAGTTAGGACATGGGATTTTTTTGTCGTTCTACTTGGAACTAGGAAAATGTCCTCCAAAGTTACTCTTCCTCAATTCTTATTTCTTTTCCCTGTCGAGGATATTTTCTTAAAAGACAATCTTAGATGTTTCTTGAGGGATCATTAATTCTACACTGTGTCCTTTTTCTTTGAGGTTATCTATTTCCATGTGGTTCTCACTATCAGCTAATAAAATTTTCATGTTTTGCATCTTAAAAGGAAATTTGTTTCAAAGATATTGGGGGGAATAGACTACATTTTGAGTTCTGCCAATGTGGCTTCCTTTTTTTTTTTTAGAACAACAGAGATGATGAGAGGGTTCCTGCTTTGAATTTGTTAATCTGCTTGGTTAGCAGGTAAGTAATCTTTGACTTCTTGCTTCCAAATAGTATCATCAATGGTGGTAGAGAGTATTGTTTACATTTTACAGTAGAGGAAATTGAGGTGTGTAAGAAAATATTATACGTATACAGTTCTTTTAGTTTTTCTTTGTAAATAATGCTGCAATGAAGATCCTTATACATACAACTCCATTATTTTCTGCAGTTAAATTCCTAGAAATAAGTCCTAGAAAGGGCGTGTACAGTTACACGCTGCTTAATGATGGTGACACGTTCTGAGAACTGCGTCGTTAGGCACTTTCACTGTTGTGGGAGCATCACAGAGGTTGGCGACGCAAACCTAGATGGCGCAGCCTACTGCATACCTGGGCTGTGTGGTGCTTCACCACACAGGCAGTGTCGTTGACTGAAACGTTACTTCAGCGCAGAGCTGTGCTTTTAAAACTGAGATATTTTTTGCCAGGTTGCCTTCCTGAAAGCTCATACCGTTCTGTGTCCCCCCGAAGTGTCAGTGAGAGTGACCATCCCCTAGTCAACACGGGGCATTTTCAGTTGATATAAATATTTCCAATCCAAATATTTAAAAAATACAATCGAATTATTTTTATTTGCATTTGTTTTGTTTACCAGTGACAGTAGAACATGTTTCATTTTATTGCAACTGTGTTTTTTTTAATTGCCTGTGTCCTTTGTCCATTTTCAGTTGTGGTGTGTTTTTATTTAGGATAGGTTTGATTTCATTTCTTACGTTGAAATTCCACCTGGAATTTACTGGAAAACTTTCATAGTTTGCATTCTTGTGTCTGTATACTTACAGACTACACACACATTTATTTTAGGTCTCTTATGGATAAGACTCAATGTTTTTGTTCCATGGTCAGTATTTTTATTCCAATCCCAATCTTATGGGAGAAACTCGGTTCTTGCCGGTGCAGTAAAGAATTACAGATCATGAAGTCAATGAGCACGCAAGCAAAGTTTATTAGTGATACTTTCACGGCCTTGCTGAGGTGGGGGTGATAGGCTTGGGTGGCAAAAAGCAAGGGCAGCAACAGCATCAGGTCCTTTGTCCTGAGAACTTACATAAGTTGGGGGTGAGGGAGTTACATATTGATTGGTGGGTAAAGGTGCTGCCAGCTTCCCCCCAGGGACGTGACTAACCAAACTTAGGTGTGTGTGGAGGTCTGTTAGCCCAAATTCTTACCTTGCTCCAGACCATGTTGGTTCATCTTGTTGTAAAGCAGATGTGTGACAGGAGGCAATTAAAATTGAAGCAGTTACTCAAAGTTGTTGATGGGCTCCTTCTGTAAGCAGTCGGGACCCCCACATAAAACAGATAGTGACCAGAGCTCTTTCTGTAAGCAGTGGGGACCCCCCCATAAAACAGATAGTGACCAGAGGTACACAATTAAGCAAAGTTGTTTTATAGGCTTTTTCTTTGGGTATTGTGGACCCCTCCTCTTCCCCTTCTAGACCTTGGGATGAATACCCTCTTTCCTAGATAGTGGAAACGCTACACAGAATTTCAAGGACTTCCCTCCTGCAGTGCTAACATAGTGTTTCTTGTGATGCTGGAACACCTGGCAATCTCACCAGACCAGGCTCAGGACTGCTGAGTCAGTGGGTGAGACCTGTCTCCCTCCTGCTCCCTGCCTCGGTTCACTGTCTATCCTACCTAACACCAATACCTTTGTAAAGATTTATAGCATACTTAAATATTGGGAAGGTAAGTAATCCTGTGTCCCTTTCTCTGTTCCCAGTACCAGACACTCCTTTGGAGCACACACACACTGAACATCCACTTTCTTCATCTAGACCACAGGTGGCAAACACAAGGCCCTCCACCTTGCTTGATTGGGTCCTCCACCTTGTTTCTGCCCAGTGGCAGTGCTGAGCTCTCGCTTAACTGTTAACAGAGTAGTTACATTTCTACAGTCCTAAATTACATTCGGCCCTTTGAAGGCAACTGCGAGGCTGATGTGGCCCCCGGTGAAAATGAGTTTGACACCCTGTCTACAGTTTTGCTGCTGCCAGTGATTAATGCTTACTGAGCACTTTGTGCCAGCATTTGTCTTAGTGCTTTATAATAGGAACTCACTTAATTCTTAGAAGGCAGGTGCTTTTCCCAGTTTGCAAATGAGGAAACAATGGCAGGGAGAGGTCAAATAACTTCTCCACCGTCACAAAACTGGTAGATGGCAGCGCTAGGATCCAAGCCCAGGCAGCTTCAGTCCAGAGCTGAGCCGTTAGCTGTGCTCATTACTCAGTTAACATCTGCCTCCTGTGTTGGTAGTAAGGGTTAAATGAGAGGACACAGCATTGCCTCAGGCACTGTATGTAGTGGGGCTCTGATCCTTAGACAGTTCAGGGTTTTTTTCTCCCTTCTAGACAGGTTCAGGAAGACAAAATAATTGATGGTTCGGTAAACTAGTGCTTAATGAAACCAGAGACTTAATTAACACATCATCTGCCAGCTAATCTACTAATATTTTGTACTGTTGTACACTTATGAGACAAATATCCAAGTATATTAGTCATGATTATTTTTTTCCACAAAAAGTTAGGTAAGTGGAAAGAAGTTTTATACTAGAAAAGTCTCTGAGACATAGGCTTCATTGAGGAAATTTATAGATTGCATCAAGTTTGGAAAAGGTCACATAGGCCTTGACTCTGCTTGCAGTAGTAGCTTCAGTATAAGTACGAGATATTCTAAGTCTCCTGTGCGTTTTATCGTTAGTTGTGTTTGTTTCGGTAGCTCAATGGCCATAACTGGTCATTCACAGCAATACCTACTCAGATGAGTGGAATCCCATTCAAACAGGATGCAATAATTTGCTACCGTAATTATTTTACCAATAATGATTATTTTTGAGCTTCTTACTCTGGAGATGTTCAAGCACATAAAAATGTAGTAGAATAAACCCACTCAGACCAATTCATCACCCAGGGTCGACAATTAACTGTTTACCAGGATGTTTCATTTACCCCATCTTTGTTGTTCATGTATTTTAAACACATCTCAGACTAGTCATTTCTCTTCTTCCAGGATGTGTTTAACTGATAAGAGCTTTAAAAGAACATGATTGTAATAGTACCACACCTCACAAATTTAGTAATAATTCTCACAGCATCATATTTCATACTCCCTGACGATCCCCCAAATGTCTTTTTAATTTTGAAGTGTTTAAATCTAAGATGCACTCATTGCATTTGGTGTGTGTTAAGTCTCCCCAGTTACCCCCCTGGGGTGTTTTTTTTTGTCATTCATTTGTTGAAGAAACTGGGTCCTTTCACGTAAAATTTCACTTTCCAGTTTCGACAACTAAGTCTCCATGGCAGTCTTTAATGTGTTCCTCTTTCCCCCACATTCTCTGTAAACGGGTAGGTAGGTCGCGGGGGTGTCCAGCCTGCGGCCCTCAGGCCACATGCAGCCCAGGGTGGCTGTGAATGTGGCCCAACACAAAACCGTAAATTTCCTTAAAGCATTATGAGATGTTTTTGTGATCACATGTCACAGTGTATTTAATGTGTGGCCCAGGACAACTCTTCCTCCAGTGTGGCCCAGAGACGCCAAGAGGTTGAACATCCCTGGCTCAGAGAATTGATTATGTATAGTGTTCGTTTGTTTGTTTGTTTGACAAGACTCCATGGATGCTGTCATGTCACACCAGGAGGCACATGTCAGTCCTGCTTTTAGTGGTGAAAAGTTGATCATTGTGTTCAGGTAAAGGCAGCCCATACCTGTCACCTGTCGGTTTTATCAGCCGTTGATGATTGTTGCGTAGATCCATCATTTCATTAGGTTTCTAAAATGCTGCTTTTTCTGTTTCTCCATGACTAGAATTTCTTTCTATAAAAAATAACTTTCCTTCGACAGTTTGGTTACCCTGAAATACAGTTTACTGCCCCAAATCATAAGAGGACACAGGCTATATTCTTTCCCTTCATTCATTTTTGGGATAATGAAGTTGTGGCCTACCAGGCCCCAGAGATGACCAATAAGGCTGTTTCTGTTTTTGGATTATTGTTTTAAATTTGGAGGTTTTAACATTTGATAAATTTCAATCCATTGCATTCTTTTTGGTGCTCAAATGGTTCCATCTTTGGCCAGTGGGAGCCCTTCAGATCAATTCCTGTGCTTTTTGTGCATTTATATTCTCTCCCTGGCTGGTGTGTCCAGGTGACTCATCTGAGTCTCACACATTTCTGCCTCTGGGTCTAGAATCAGTCTTTTCTCCCGGCAGTGCTGGCTCTTGTCACGGAGAAGATGGTATTGAGAGGCTGCCGTTTGGACGCTGGGCACCAGCTGTTGTCAAGTTGGTCAGGGCCTTAAGCCCTTTTCAGTGAGCAGCTAGGAACCGTGCATTTTGTACAAACAGAAAAACAAAATCCTGAGTTTAAATCGGTATTTCAGTTCTAATTTAAGATTATGTGACTTTTCTTTAATATTTCTTCTATGATGAAGATTCTGGTTTCTAACCATATTAAGTATGGCTTTATCCTATAATATGCACATAATAGTTTAAGAATAATACTGTAATGCCACTGACAATAAAAATATTTTAATCATTTTAAAAATTCCTTGCTCTTTTTTTGTCCCGGGGATATCTTACTAAAAACATGTATCAGAACACTGTATTTAAGGTCATTTGAAATTATTCTCCTCTGTGTGGTTATGCTACCAATTTGATATAAGGGAAGATTCATTTTGTGGAGTTTAATTCATGATTTTATTTTTATTTCATCTTGTTTTGTAATCACATCAAATATTTACATTGTTCCAAAGTTACAATTATAATTCGAGGCACATTTGGAGTATTTTAGAACTCACTTTTATTCTCTCTAGCCTTTTCTCTCTTCTGTAGTTATCCATTTTATTATTAGTTTTTGGTTTATCCTTCCACTCTGTTTCTTTTTCAAAGTAACAAGTATTGTGTGTTTGTGTGTGTGTAACTTGCATTCCTACACACACTTACAAAAGGTAGCATACTAAACATACCATTCTTTACCTTTTTTCACTTAATAAATCTGGAAATCATGCTGTAGCAGTGTAGATATTCTCCTCACTCCTTTTTTGTAAAAGCTTCAGTCTCCTACTGTGCACATAAACTGTAGTTTATATCTAGTCCCCGTTAGTGCTTAAGGGTGCTAGTGCCCTTACTGATGGACATTTGGATTGTTTGAGGTTTTCTGCTATTGTTATTAGTGCTACAATGATCTTGAAGCATACATTCAATTATTTCTTTACCAGGTATTTTGACCAACGTGATTTAGCCGACGAACCATCTTGATGTAGCTGATCTCTCAGGGATGGAAGATACTTGTGGTGAAGGTGGCCTGGAAGAGGACCTGCAATGCCAGCTCAAGTGCAGATTGCATCCTATCTTCAACATTATGTAAGGGGTCTTCATCTTCACCTGTGCAACTCAAGCTGATATGCAGAAGATAAGAGTGTATGGATTTGAATACCTGAAGTATCTTTGGATAATCCCACCTCATTTCTGTTGAACAGTTTTGAACAGTTTTCTATAGCCACATGCAAAACTGTATGATGAAATTTTACGAATGCCCTTGGTGCTGCTTCATTTACATATGTACATATAACATTTTATTGAAAGTGTGTTTTTGTTACTAACATTTTTTTGACTTTTGAACAAAAGACAAGAAAGGTTCTTAGAATTAAAATAATCGAGATTAAATGGCAAATGTGTTCATAGCAACAAAATTAATCAAACGTTTTCCTTTCATACTCAATACTTTTACTTAAATGGTTTATTGCACAAAACTTTTTTAACATTTTTAGTAATACCCTAACAGGTTGAGTGCTTTAATCTTTCTGTCAAATCTGTTCATATGTGTAATTTGTATCTCAGGTAGAAAGTTTTCCACTTTAAGTAACAGAAGATCCTAGTAGCAACGGTTCTTCAAATAGGAGTTTATGTTTCTCACATGAGAGGAGCTGCCTCCTGGCATTGGTCCAGCGAATCCCTGACACCGTGGTCTCTGATTCTTCTGTCTTTCCCTCATGGCAACAAGATGGCCACTGCAATTCAAAGCTATGTGTCTCTTTTCAGACAGGTTTCTTTCTCATACAAGCAAAACCTCCAGATATCCACTGCAGATTTGTGGCCATCTGCTGGCCACAAGTGTGTAAGATGATCACCTCTCCTTCCAAGAAAGGTGGAGAAATGAAATTGTAAGCCTTTCCAGACTTTCTAATAGAGGTAGAAAAGGAAAAGGGAATTAGGAATAATTGTGAATCAGGGAACCAATACTTGTGCCACTCGTTACAAAAACAGCAGATATAATTTACATCTGAATCTTTCCTGTTATGTCTTGAGAAGGCTGATTTTTAAATGTCAACTTAATAGTCCGTGTTATTGTTGTTTTACCATAATTTAAGCATTCTCTCATTGTTGGACATCTAATCTGTTTTCAGTGTTAATCCAACACAGGAAATGCTACCATGAATGTCTTCATTGTACATAACTTTCTGCTTTCTTTCGTCAATGTTCCGAAGAGTAGGGTCGCAACTTGTATGAGTCTTATCGGTTAATATTGCATTTGAAAACTGAGGTTTTAAAAATAAGGAATTTTATTTCTCATCTGGTAATTCTGGTGTAAGTTCAGGGCTGGTGCAACAACTCGTGTAATATTTTAAGTGTCCTGGGCTACATCCAGATTTCTCTTTTATCAGTTTTAGTGTGTAGCTCTCACCTTTTCAGTCATGATGTGGTTGCTTTGCTGTTGCCTCACATCCACATTCCCGGGAGGATGAAAAGGCACCATCTCGCCCTGGCTGTTGTGGCTCAGTGGATTGAGTGCTGGCCTGAGAACTGAAAGGTCACAGGTTCAGTTCCTAGTCAGGGCACATGCCTGGGCTGCAGGCCAGGACCCCAGTAGGGGGCAGGCAAGAGGCAACCAGCTGATTCCTCTGGCACATCAATGTTTCTCTCCCTCTCTTTCTCCTTCCCTTCCCCTCTCTCTAAAAATAAATAAATCTTTTTTTTTTTTTTTTAAAGCACCATCTCTTCTTGTGTATCTCAGGGGAGGAAAGCATTATACAAAACTCGTAACTTAACATTTGCCAGAGTTATGACATTTTCTAATTGTAAAGTTGGAAATAGTAATTTTTAGCTGAGCACATCATTACTCCTACCAGAAATGAAGTTCTGTTAGAAAAGAGGGGGGGTGAGGTTACTGGGTAGGCAGCCAACAGTGCCTGCCTTAGAGAGTTTAGATTTCCAGCCTGTGCCACAACCAGCTGTGTTACAGCCTCATGTTTTTTGTTGATTTGATGCTAGGGGGAGGGGGGCACCTAGGCATTGATTTAATAGAGGTAAGTGTCAGTTATTGTTTTAGGTTTACATTTCTTTAACTAGTGGCTAAAAATGTAATTATATACACTACTCACAGAGAATAAAATTCCTGAGGACTGGACAGCATAAGAAAGAAGGCAATTTTGCATGTGCTGAAGACAAGTGGGCCCTGGCTGGTGTGGCTCAGTGGATTGAGCACTGGACTGCGAAGCAAAGGGTCATTGGTTCAATTCCCCTTCAGGGCACATGCCTGGGTTACAGGCCAGGTCCCCAGTGGGAGACACGTGGAACAACCACACATGGATGTTTCTCTCACTCTCTTTCTCCTTCCCTTCCTTCCTAAAAATAAATAAATAAAATCTTTAAAGTAAAAAATAAAGACAAGTGGTATAAGAAATTATTTTAATGTAGTTACAGCTCTACCATCTAGCAAGCTGGAGGATCTCGAATAGGTAACTGAGAACCCGTTTTTATAATGATTCAGCATGGCATAAGGATATTTTTCAGGAATACAGAGACAAATAAAAGTAACAGACATTTTAAGTCACTAATGTAATGAAGAAGTGTGCAGACTACCAGTATAGCCATAGGATTCACTGAGGCATTCACAATTAAAAGTTATCTTCTGATTTTAATGAGAAATCAAAGAGAAAAAGTTCCTCAACTCTTAACAGAGGTAGGAAGCCTAAAGTTTGTTGAGAAATGACAAATTTTAAATATGCAACTTAGAAGTATTTTGAAAATAGCCACCAAATGACAGTTTAATCAGGTCTGTGGGACAGTGACAAAATAAATTAGATTGCACCTACACTTTTTTGTTCATATAAAAGATACATTACTTCTTTTGGTCAGGAGGATATTATACACTCACTAAATTTTGGTAGTACTTTCTTTAAAATTTCATTCACTTTAATTTCTTACAAGATTATTTCACCTGTATCTCTTAGCAGAATAAACCAATTAGAAGCTGACTTAACATTAAAATTGATTCAGATTATCACTTCTACTATCTGTTTACAGAGAGAAAAATGTTTTAGAAATTATAGAAAAGTCAGCCCTGGCTGGGTAGCTGAGTTGGTTAGAGCACTGTCCCCATACACCAAGGTTGTAGGTTCAATCCCCAGTCAGGGCACATACAAGAATCAACCAATGAATGCATAAATAAGTGGAACAACAAAAACGTTTCCCAAATTGCCCTAAAATTTTGATTTACTTGAGCTGTTGGTGTTTCTTGAAAAAACAGTACTGCGATCACAAATACATTAAATAAAGTTGTTTGTTTTCTCCAGAAGCTGTAACGTGCCATTAATATGCATTAAAAATCTACAAAAGAGGATGGTTTCCAAAAGGTACTTGATCATAGTACTCATTTTTCAAAGAGCACTTTGAAAAAATTGTAGGTTCTGTCTAGTTTCTTAACTTTTATGACCCCAAAATTTGTGCCAGTCCCGGCTTGATGCCTGAGTTGAACTCCCATCCTACAACTGTATTTTAGTCGGATTTGGAAATGATTCACCAGATAACCCTGGCTGTAGGATTCTGCCTTCCCCCTGCTCACCACATGTCGGGATCTGGTATGGACTGAATATTTGTGTCCAAACCCTGACAGCCAAGGTGACAGATGTGACATAAGGAGGCAGGGCCTTTGGGAAGTGATTATTAGGCCATGAGGGCTGTAGTCCCCTTCACACCAAGTGAGGACAGTCAAAAGTGCCCCTCTGTGAAGTAGGAGGTAGACCTTCACCATATACTGAGTCTACCCATGGGGAAGAGCAAATACAGGAATAAAGATAAGTTAGAAATTTCACCAGAACGTCCACACAAGAAGAGAAAAGCTGAAAGTTGAAACTGTAACAGGAGTTAAATATAAAAATTCCTTCCTAAAATACCTAATATTCTTTGGCCCTGAAGTCACTGAATTCCCATTTAAACTAATCTATATTTTATTTTTATTACATTAATGGATCCCTCCAGAACTAAATTCTATTGAAGTGAAATTGTTTTTTGAACAATTTAGGCAGTCAGATATGACAATTCTTACATATATATATAATATAATGAAATTCTTATACAGGCATAAAAATTCTTAATATTTTAATTACAACAATAAAAAAGTAATTTAGTGTGCTGTTTGCTTTTTTAGTAACTCAAATTCATAAGACAAAATCAAAATTTGTTCATTCTTACACAAATGATTCTGACTGGTGCATACTTTTCTTTATGTTCATTTATCGAACCCCGAGTTTTGCTTCTCTGTTGTTAAAATACACATCAC
>VMDR010027102.1:0-13725 GCA_007922815.1 Macrotus californicus
ATCAGTGTTTGTTCGAATTAGGGCAATTTAGAGGAGAGGGAATCTAGAATTGAAATGCCTTAGAAATAAATCTTTGCTCGTATATAATATCTTTAGTTCAAAGATCTGAAAGCATGTTATAAGCAATTAAACTTTAGGGTACAAATGGGAATTCTATATTGCTTATTAGTTAAATTAAGTTACTGAATTGAGATTTGTTTTGGGTTCCTAGGAAATCCTTTCTTTTAAGTCTACAAACTTGCATGTCCTAGTGTCCCTGGATTTTTTTTAACCTATTCCCTCAAACCATTTCCAGATCTCTTTTCTTCCCATGTCACACTTCCTAAAAGACTCATTTTCTTTACTTCCTACTTTTGATTTGTTCTTCAGCCTCTGTGACTTTTGCTCCCCAAATGTTACTGTCACCTGAATAAGGTCAGTGGTGCTGTCCTAATAGCCCACCCAGAGGCCATTTCAGTCCCCCTCCCGTCTCTACTCTTTACCCCATTTGGTGTCACTGACCTCTCAAATCATTCCCCCCTTTTTATACATCTGCCCTTTCTTAGTTTGGGGGACCTTCAATTATTCTCCTTTATTTTCTTTCTCTGGATCTTACTTACTTTCCCACCCCATATATGTTGGCTCTCCCCAAATCTGGCTGTCCTGGCTCACCCTGTAAGCCATTCCTGGCTGATGAATCTGCTCTAATGGCTCTAGCAGGAACCCACTGTTAGCTCCAACTTGCTCCTCAGTTCTCAGCTCTGGAGCCACATTTTCAACTCCTCTTCTAGATAGCTTACAGGGCCCCAGGCTCAACATATCCCAAACTCACTGATTACCAGGAGAGAATACAGTGGCAGTTCCCTTCCCCTAACACTGTCACCTGCCCTAGCCTCCCTGTCTCCATCACCATCACACTCCAGCCCCCATATGCCCGTGTTGGAAACTTTGGAGTCATCTTGGCTCTTGTTCCTCCCTCCCATACTTGTCTGATCATGTCATAAACCCCATTGAATCTACCTCAGAAATGTCTTCACATCTACCTACCTTCCATCCTAACTAGTTGTTTTAGGTCCAGCTTTTCTCATCCAGCTTATACTGCTGCCCTGAGCAGTCTCCTCATTTGGTTCTCTGCTTTGCTGCTGGAGTTATTCCTCTGAAGATGGCCTCAGGCATGGCTCATCCTTGGCTCCCAACTGCATAAAGGATGTGGTCTCAAACTACATCCCATGTGACACACACTATCTATTTCTAACCAATGAGCCCGGCCTGTTCTCTGCTTCTCCCTCCTCCTGCCCTGTGCACCTGCTGAACTGGACTCACCACTCCCCTACCCTGTTGCTGAACCTTGGCCTACAAAGCTCTTCTTTTCTCTCTGCTTGGGGGAAACTCCTACTCGTTATTCAAGTGAGCATGTAAGTTCCATTTTTGTGAAGTCTCCCCCAACTCCTGCAACCAGAATTAGTCACTCCTTGCCTTTATACCACACTTTGTTGAGATCTTTCATCGCTGCTCTTGTCTCTCAGTCCTGTGATCATAAGTTTAGGTAGAAATGGACTTTCTCTCCCTTATCTGCCTTATTATGGGTATCCAAATGCTGGGCATATCCTAGCCCTTTCATCAGGGTGGGTTTGAGGCATGATTGAATGAATCTATGCATGAATGTAATCGGCATGGAGCTGTGAAGTAGCTTAGAATGGTCCCGAATCAGCCTGACCATGCTGCTAAAGGCACTTTCTTTGTCTTGCTGGGCCTGTTAATCTCCACCTGTGGTTATGCTCTCTACCAGGAAAAGGAGAAACTGTATGTGGAACTAAAGCTCACCCTGGCCCGGCAGCCTGGGCCCGAGGCTGCAGAGCAGCTACAGATCTACCGCCAGACACTGCAGGAGAAGTCTAAGCAGATTAAAGTAAGTAGCCTCTGCTCTTTCCTGGCCAGACTCTGGGGAACACACCAGAGCAAGTCTGCTGCCTCAGCTCTAGGAGCCAGTTTCCCAAATGCCAACTCCACCGAGGTGAGTCTTTTTAGCACTTTAGTCCCAGGAGGAACAGGGCAAACCTCAGAGCTACCCCTCTGCTCCTAGACTAGCAGATCTCCCCCCACCCCAATTCTCCACTTCCAGTGAGCAGGTGAGGGAAGAGTTGAGGAGACGATGATGGCAATGGAGTGGAAATTTGAGGCGGGTTAGGGTTTGTATAGATAATCTCAAGACGATTTAGAGGGTCTGAATGTTGGGAAGAACAGAGGAAACATGTTAAGACCATTGCCCACTGAAGGAGACCACTGTGCTAAAGCAGGTTACTGCGCTTCCATTCCGCCTGAAATAAATGTACACACAGCACCAGCTACTTCCCAGCCCCCAGGGCCTTGCTTCATGACCATCTGTCAAATAAATTGCCATGAAAGGGGAATAAAACCATGCAGGAATCCTCTTAGCATAAATTCTCTTCTAAGTGACACAGGAACCTCAATTGAGCTGATGGAATGTTTTACTATTATATGTGCCTTTAAAAGTTTTCTTAAAAAACTGTATCCTGAGCAAAAATTACAAGTAAACCACAAAACAACTATCACTCAGAGCTATCAGAAAATTGAGCTGTATGAAAGTCCAACCAAGGAATTAAAGAAGTCACATTCATTCAGATGGGTAGGAGGGACAGAGATGCAGAGATGTGGAAGAGGCTGGCCCCACACCCTTGTGTGGTGGATAAAAATTGGGAGGGATATCTTGGGAGTGAGGGATCCCAGCCCCACACCAGCCCACTCAGCCCAGGGTTCCAGTGCCAGGAGGATAGGTCCCCATAACTTCGGGCTGTAAAACCAGTGGGGATTGGGTCTGTGGAAGAAACTGTGGGATTCTCAGGCATCTCCTCTTAAAGGGCCCACAATGGACTTACATAGACTCACTCATTCTGGGCTCCAGCATCAGGGCAACAGCTTGAAGGGCACCAGTGGCATACAGGGAGGAACTGAAGTGTCTGGCATCAGGACGAGAGCCAGGGGACAGCTTCCTCCCAGACAAAAATTCCAGAGACAGCAGCCATTGTTCCTTTCCTGAGCCCTGCCGCACACAGAGCTATAGTGCAGCAGCACCATGATCTGAGACCCCATTAACCCGGTTCACACAGATTGCCCTGCCCTGGCGATTACCCATTGCTTCACTCCATCCAACTTAAGGGGCCCACCCAGGTGGTTAACAGTAGCTTTTCTACATTAGGCCATGCTACTAAGACAGGAAGTCAAAGTAGCTCTAATGTATAGAAACAAACACAGGGAGGCTGCCAAAATGAGGAGACAAAGAAGTATGGTTCAAATGAAAGAACAGAGCAAAACTCCAGGAAAAGAACTAAACAAAATGGAGTAAAGCAATCTATCAGATGCAGAGTTCAAAGCACTGGTTATTAGGATGCTCTAGGAACTCAGTGAGTACTTCAACAACAAAAATGATCCAATCAGAAATGAGAGTTACACTGATTGAAATAAAGAAAAATTTACAGGGAATCAACAAGGGAATAGATGAAGCCAAGAACCAAATCAATGATTTGGAACATAAGGAAGAGAAAACACTCAATCAGAACAGTAAGAAGAAAAAGGAATCCAAAAAATGAGGACAAGGTAAGGAGCCTCTAGGACAACTTCAAATGCACCAACATTTGCATAATAGGGGTGCCAGAAGGAGAAGAGAAAGAAATTGAAAACTTATTTGAAAAAAATAATGAAAGAAAACTTCCCTAATTTGATGAAGGAAATAGAAATACAAGTGCAAGAAGAACAGAGAATCCCAAACAAGATGGATGCAAAGAGGCCCACTCCAAGGCCCATCATAATTAAAATGCTGAAGGTTAAAGATAGAGACTCTTAAAAGCAACAAGAGAAAAGCAGAGAGTCACCTACAAAGGAGTTCCCATAAGACTGAGCTGATTTCTCAAAAGAAATTTTGCAGACAAGAAGGGACTGGCAAGAAGTATAAAAAATGATGAAAAGCAAGGACCTACAACCTAGATTACTCTGTCCAGAAAAACTACCATTTAGAATGGAAGGGCAGATAAAGTGTTTCCCAGACAAGGTAAAACTAAAGGAGTTCATCATCACCAAGCCATTATTAGATGAAATGTTAAAGGGACTTATTTAAGAAAAAGAAGAAAATCAAAACTATGAACATTAAAATAGCAACAAATTCACAACTATCAACAACTCAATCTAAAAAACAAACTAAAAAACCAAGCAGAACAGAAACAGAACCATAGATATGGAGATCATTTGGATGGTTACCAGTTGGGTTGGGGGATAATGAGGGACAAAGTGCAGGGATTAAGAAATACAAATGGGTAGTAACAGAATAGGCAGGGGAATGTTGAGAACAGTTATAGTAAACGGAGTAGCCAAAGAACTTAATATGCATGACCCACAGACATGAACTAAGGAGTTGCTGGAGGGAGTGGGGGATGCTGGGTGGAGGGTGGCAAAAGGGGCACATTGGGACAACTGTAATAACATAATCAATAAAATATTTAAAAAAGGGAAAAATGGCACATTCCCATTGTATTTTGAGCTTTATCTCCTAAGTGACTACTTCGATATTCTTGGCATGTCAGGAAAATCTTATATATACACAGGCACAGGATATAGCACATGCCAACCGAATTCTGGTGCTTGCCTGTGTACTGCAGGGTAATAATTTATTGCTTTTCTGCCTGAGGTAAAATAGATGCCATGCTACTAATATAGTACCGATCCTTTACAAATAGGACATTGCAAATTTGCATCCTTTTCATTAAAAAGGCAGATGAAATGGAAGTCTAATTGGAACACTAATTTTCAACTTATCACTCTAAGTATTCATTTCATATGATCATCCTGAAATGTAATTTGACTTTTCATGAGGCATAATCTTTTGATTATTTTCATCCTTTTAAACAGTTGAGTACTTTGAACAAAATGAGTTTATTTTCTCAGGGATGGGTGTAGAATAGGGAAGCACGTCTGTCTTTATACTATTGTCAGATAACTGCACTTAGCACTGGGTGCGTTCAGTGGTTCATGGGAGCCTTCTGTCACTTCTGCCCTGTATTTCAGGAAATCCAGATTTTTTGCTCTGAATGAAATGTAACCATTGGTGGAAGAGGATCCGATGTGGATTGCACTGAGCCTCTTGGCCAGTTTGTCCTCATTACCTGGACTTTTTTTTAAAGGAAATTCCACACTTACTGTTTGGAAAGAAGGTCTTCGTTCCTTAGAGTTTAACTACTAAGACAGGTTTTTTTCCAGCATGAAAATCATATTCGTTAGTTCATGATAACATAGCATCATTTTTACAGCAATTAGAGGAAAGGGTTCAGGAGCAAATCAGCAGTTAGAAGACAAAACTCTGCCTTTCATACAAATTTTTAAATAGTGAGTGAGAGGAAAAACAAATTTGAGTTTCTTGCGTGCTGCTTAGAACAATAGCCTTTCTTTCCTGCCCTTGGTTTTCATGGGGAGCACCCCTAGCTCTGGCATGTTTTCCACTTTTCCACTCAGATGAGCAAATTTCTACCCCTATTGCCCAGCCTGAGATCAGCAGCATCTATTGAACACCGCAATGGAAGAGGCAGACAATCAGGCTCCCTGTTACAGCTCCTCACATGAATTAGACTCTCGCATGCACATGGCAGAGCTTCCTGAGTCTCAGAGGAAAGTGTCCCAGTGCTGGGATAAAGTGAGAACCTGTGAATAGTCTCAAAGAATGCAATAAAGAGGTGACAGGTGGTTAACAGAAAACACATGAATTGAATTCCTACTTAGATTCCTACTTAGTGTGGTGGTGGCAGGATAATTCCATATATATACATATATGGAATTTTATATATACATATATGCACACATACTTATATGTATACATATAAGTGTACTTATATATATAAAAGTATATATTTAAGTGTATACTTATATAAATATACTTATATATATATCTGGAATTATATATACATATACACATATATACACTTTGGTGGTAGCAGGATAATATATATACATATGTGTGTGTATATATTTATTGTATATATATTTACCATAATCCTCAGATGAATCACACTCCCTAGTGATTTTTTTCTTGAAAGCTTTTTAAAAAAGGTTTTCAAGGCAATTTTATTGTGTACGTCTGGGAGTTTTTCAGTCTCTCCTCATAGTGTTCCTTGAAATACGTTGCACCATTTACATGTGAGCCTGTTGAATGCTGCCTGACAGTTCCCTTTTTTAAGCAGGTGAGTGAGGTCTCATTTGAGTTTCCCTGGTTATGAATCTTCAGCCCTCAGCCTTGACCTGGAGGGAGCATGCGGATTAATTGTTAAGCTGGACTAGTTTTGTGCCTCCAGCTCCACTGAGGTAAATGGCAGCAGGCTAAAAAGATTTTCATAAGAAATGTGTTGTTTAACCATTTATCTTCCGTTTTACTCACCATGCTAGGTTTTGTCTTCGGAACTGAATATGTATGAAACACAGAGCGAAGAATATAAGTATGAGCTGAGGAAACTTAGCAATGAACTAATGAATTTAAAGAAGAAATACCTTGCCCAGAAACGTAAAGAATACATTCAGAAGTAAGAATTAGATAAATGTTCTAATTTTGTTGTGCCTATGACCTGCTGATGAGAAAATATTTGGTGTGCAGTCACAGAGGTGCAGATTTCACTGGGGTAAACTGAGTCACGGGGTGAACAGTTGACATTCTACAGGTCACTCACTGGGTATATATCAGAGCAAGATCAGTATCTCAGCTGATACTGGGGCCTCTTCTTAGGACCCTACCAGGGATCCATTAATATCTGCCCCTTGCTGTATCTAACATGGAGAAGAGGAAACATGGTGTGATATTCCCCACCCCCCAACACACACACACTCTGTTCAGACAGTTTGGAGATAATCACGCTATACCCATGTTTGCAAATGAGGTTCACGGTCAGCCTTGTCCCGGCTGAAGCAAATTCACATTTAAAACCACAGGCAGTTTTGCCAAGGGGCCTGGGTCTGGGCTTGGTAAAGCTGTTCTCTCTGTAATACAGGTGAAGCACTCCAGGTATGAGCAGCTCGTGAAACATTTTCACCTGTGATTTAGGGGGACTCTGAACCATCTCTGTCTAGCAGCAGACATCAGCATCTGCTTTGGGGTGTCGATGTGCGCCTCATCCTTCTCGGAGATGAGGATGCAGATGTCAGGTTAGCGTTTTGCATTTCAGCATGCCACCATGTCAATGAGTACATGTCGTCTTCGTTTTGTTATCATTATTTGTGTTACCTGAGGGTGAGAGAGTAAACCCAGGTTCGTAGGTTGGAACCTTGGTTTGGCCGTGTGGTGTTGCCCAAATCGTCTAGTTCATTCTACGGTGGCTCACATTATGGGTTGCAAGTCGAATTTGGTAATTCTTTCACGTCGGCATTTCAGAGATATGGTGAACGAGGGTTTGAGTGCATCTGCCTACGATGAGTGGGAAACAGCTATTTAAAGAAACTGGATGCAAATTCATTTGCCAGTACAAATTTACCCTTCTTATAAATCAGGATGTTCCCCTATTCTACCTTTCAGTGTCAATTCCTCGGTAAAATAAAATAGGCTAAGGATGACAGCTAATTTAGGTGAGTCTGTCTTAATGTGTGCAACTAACAACTACCAGATTCAGAATCACTGGTGAGACTTTTTAAACGGCAGGCCCTCAGGCCCATTTCCAGATATTTGGATTCAGCAGTCTCTGGAGGGGCCTCGGAAATCTGCAGTTTAATCACCCCAGGGGTCATTTCTGTGCAAACTAAGGTCTGCGAACCACAGATATTAACAATGTGAATGAATGAATGTTGGAGTGGAAGCACTGTAGCTTTCTTTTACACAAAAAGTCACACTTATGAAGTGCTAACATTGCTAGTTTCCACATGAGGCAGGTGTCTAGCTCAGTGGCCTTCAAACTTTTTAATTGCGCACCCTAACCAGTTTAACATCTTTGAATTTGTAGCCCTCCCAATATATATGGATATAGTTTTTAAAATAAAATGTTTATTTTACAATATTTTTTACCTTCAATATATTTAAATTTATAAACTCTATGCCAATAATAGTGTCACTTTGTGACTAATTATTAGTAAAGTGGGACTTTTAATGTTTAAAGATACAGTATAAATAGAACCTCTATTACGGTCTTTTCACTCCCCAATGGGTCATCTTTCTCATCTTCTGGATCAGAGGTCCCCAGCCCTCGGGCCACAGTCTGGTACCGGTCTGAGGCCTGTTAGGAACCGACTAACGGGGCCACCAGCGAAACTCGCTAGAGCTCCACCTCGTTTTTGCCCCCCTTGCTTCCTGCTTCCCCACCCTGGTGGAAAAACCGGTCCCTGGCGCTGAAAAGGTTGAGGACCACTATTCTCGTTTATGTACAATACATTTTGGAGACCAGCGGTACAATTTACACAGTTGTAAACAGCCAGCTTGGCTAAACAGTTAATTATCTTTCTAGAGCTGATTAACTTCCCTGGGGTTTGGCCTAGTCTCCTTCGACCTTGTGGATTCCCTTCTCCCACAGTTTTTTGGACACAGAGAGCATGCTGAGTCAGCAAGAGGGCACCCCTCTGTGAGCTCACCCTCCCCATCTGCCCATCCAGTAGAACTGCACTGCCCCAGCCATGTGCCTCCTGTAGCTATTTGAATTTAAAGGAATTACAATTAAGCCGAATTAAAAATTCAGTTCCTTAGTTGCATTACATTTCCACTGCTTAGTAGCCACAAGTGGCTAGTGGACCCTGTCTAGACATAGAGCTTCTCCATCACCACGGAAAGTTCTGTCAGATAGCACTGCTCTGGAATCTTGGCCTTACCTGTCCTCTTCTTGCCCTTAAATGCTCATCATTTGTAGCTGCTCTGGCCTGGTTAGAGTGTCATTGGTGGTTCCATTTAGTTGGGGATCCATAAATGGGAGGTAGGTAGAGAAATGAGTTCATAGGAGAAGTACAAAAAATATTCAAGGGGCTGAAGGAAAATAAGCCAAGGCAAAAACAGAAGTGCTGAGATGGTTTAGATCAGAAGGAGGGCGGCTGAAGGGAGTCATTATAATGGTCTATAAATACATGAAAAAGATGGTACAAAAGAGACTTTACTACCATTAGTCAGTATCGGCCAAGCCGGAAGCCTTAACCATAAGTTCCTTCCGGGAGAAAAAAATTGGGTTATTTAAGGCAAGAGAGGGCAGGGGGCTGGGGAGCACGGCCCGTATGTGACAGCAATCAGAAGGAAGTCAGTTGCCAAAGTGCTCGAAGGAACCCCCTTTGCTAGATCCACTCAAGGCTAAATCTTTTGTTCTGTTTATGGAGGATTTTTAAAAATAATAATGAAATCAATTCTGCTAAGAGATAGCTGGATTGATAAAGCAACCCTCTACAGGTTCTTTCCAAATGGAATAATTTAGAATAATCTCTGTGGATGTTCTCCCCACATGTGCACTTTATAAAATAACATAATATTGGTACCTTTTTGCCTTCCTTGATGTTTTTTCGAATATTTGTTTTAATCATGTTTTGGTCCCTGATCTATATACCACCCGCCTGCCCCTGACTCCCCTACCCTGGTCCCCCCAGGAGGGTCTAGAGTCTGAAGAACCAGTCAGATTTTTTTTTTTTAAAATATGGATTCATTCCCCTAGTTGATCATTCCTAGTTGTCAAATCTAATTAGTTTTGGTCTTAGTAGTTGCTTAACTTTTATTTGAAAAAAGGGATTCCAAAGTTGATATCCATAAGACCCCTAATTACACAATAGGTAATTTGTGTAAATTTAAGGTGCTTCTCCAGGAAACCTGAGTATGTGTGTACATGTTGTGTGTATATGTGCATTTAAGGGAGCTCCAAAGATTAATACATTTGCAGATTTTAGGGTAGAACTCCCTTTATTGCCAAATGTACTATCTTATCTTTCCCAAGTTTTCTTGTATCTTAAACTCTTTTTAACAATAATTGCTGCTTGTGTAAAGTTACAGGAAAATTTGCTTTTGTAAATGTCCAAATTTGATGAAGATACGTTTGTGTGCACGTTTGTGTGGTAAATATTTATGTTTGTGCTGCCACTTTGGAATTTAAAAGTTGATAAATGATGAATTAATTATGACAGCTGAGCCAAGAGAAAGAATCTTCTGACTGATCTTTGGAACTAAACCAGTGTTTTATAGAAAAGGAAAATGATTACAAGTCAGAAGCCTTAAGTCCATAGTGCCTGAGTTATAATGAGGTCTTCCATCCATAGCTAGATCAACATTAGGAGAGTCCACTTAATTGTGTCTTCCCCTATTTCTACTTGATATCAGCAAATGCCTAATTAGATTTTAAACTACCATGTCTAAAAATGGAATCTTTAATAAAGCAATTTTCAGCGGCTAACTCACCCTATGAACTTAGAGAACACCAAACTTAAAAGAGGGAAAAGATGTTCAGGAGGTCACCTTTCATCTCCTCTCTTACAGAAACAGAGAGAGAATACCCGCGGACCATGCCATCTCACTGGCCAAACCGACTGGACCTCGTTTTACTGGGGGTGGATTTCCCCTCAACAAGTCATCCCAAATGAAGTCTTAACTTGAAGCTGCTGGCTGGATCCAGTTGAACAGCTCATGAAATTTGCTCTGGAACATTTTGGAGAAATCTCTTTCAAAGCCCCTAGATATTTATGGAAATCAGTGCTAAGATTACAGGATGGAAAGAAGTACAGAACTGTCATAGTCATGTACATAGAAGAGTGATGACATGCTACTTGGTCCACATGGATATTAAGAGATTGTAATTATATCTGTTCAATTAGGCTGAACCATTGCACGAAGCAGGTCTTCTGTCACTACCACATTGACTGATTTGAAATGTATCACATCTAGACACTCCGTCTGGACAAAAGTGTGGATCTTAATTTTTCTATTATAGACATTGGTGCACTTGAAGAGCTTTTATATTTAAAAATATATTTGAAATGTAGTGCATTCTTATAAGTAAGAATATTTTAATTATTTCTACTAACAATTATTAGGTCTATTTTAATTATTGTTCCGAAAATAATTGTTTTCAGAATGATTTTAGAATAAAATTGTTTTCAGAATGAATTCTATGTGGAATTTCTTTTCAGGATGGGGATGGGAAAATCTGTTCCAAAGAGACATACTGATAAATATTTCATCATCAAATATAAAAAAGAAATTTCATAGATATTTAAATCTTTGCTTTGGTAAAGTAATTAAGGTTCAGAACTACCGTGAGAAATGTTTAACATCAGGATTTGATTCAGAGGAACTGAGACTGTAAAATCGGAAATTTGGGCTGGTATTCTATGCAGGGCTCTCCTTTCTAGACCTCGCTCTTGGAAAATGGACTTACATAGAACAGCGATCTGGTTTCCCGAGCTGTGGTCAGCATTTTGAGCCATTGTAGCCATTGTATTTTCTTTTTATTGAAGTCACAATTATGTGGACATCATTCAACATTCTTTTGTTAAGAGTGCTTATTCAGTAATGTCATGTGAGGATGCTCTGGCCAACCCTCTCGCAATCACTTGGCCTCTGCAATATTTTAAAGTTACTGAGGACTAAGTAGCTCAGGGATGAGCAAGGAAAATACAAGTGGATCATTCCATTTGTTTTACAGGACCAAGGTTTCCATTGAGAGGAGCAGAGGACTAATGACCCAAGATGCTTGTTCAGATTATACAGAGTTGGGATTTTAGAGAGATCTTCTGCATGTTCTGCCATCCTTCTCAGTTCACCACCAGAAGCAGACGCATGCAAGTGATTTACTATGAAGTGATCTCAGAAATCCTAGTAGGAATGGGGAAGTGGGACAGGGAAGGGAAGGAGAACCAAGCTAGGGTGCAATATCAAGTCCCAGGCTGGGAGACTTTGGCTGGATCTGGCAGGGGACTTTGGAGACAATGTAATCACATCTCAGAGTTGTCCCCAGCAGGAGTGAGGGAGCTCAGGTATTTATATCCCTCATGCTGTTCATTGACCAGGGACTGCTCAGAAAGGATCCTTCAGGTTCTCCCTGTTTGTGGGCAAAGCAAGGGTCTGGCCCCCAGACGGACAAAGAGACCACAGGTGCTGACTCTTGGGAGTATAAGTGGTTACGGGCTTGGGGGAATCAGTCTGCCGTTTCTCCCAAATGGTCCCAGAGGGAGAGCTACAGATGAGGTCACCCTCCGTGTAGCTGACCACTCTGTGATGAGGTGCGGCCACTAGCTGTGGAGAATGGCTATGTTCCCTAGAGAATTTCCTGAAAGCACTTTAAATCCAAAGCATCACAGTGGGTCCATTTCCATGTTTGAAAATCCCTGGGGTTATCTTCCCTCAGAGCCCACCGTATTCTGCTTAGACAAAAGATTTTTGGGGGGATGGTAAGGCAGATATAATACATGTACAATCCTGGGGATTTCCCCATCTGTTCAGGGGCATTTTGAAGTATAGCCTTTCCTTCTGAGTCTGTGGGAAACTTTATATGAGGGTTACTTCTCTAGGGAAATGGGGTCTTTGGTTCTTGATCTATCAGTATGGCAAAGACTCTGGAGACAGAGGCTAGGCTCAAATCCTGACTTTTCATGACGAATTCTGAGAATTGAATGAGTTAATGCATGTGAGCTTGGAGCAATGTCAGGCACATCGTAGCTGTTCAATGCATGTCCCACCATTGTTATTATTATGTAAGAGATACCGAATGTTTCAGAATTAGAGAAGAAACGTTACTGCATGATGCTGTATCATGTTGACTCCAGAGGTGACTCTAATGCTTAGCAGGTGGATGACAATGACACTAACATGTCTGGATGAAGCAGGATTTGGCCATGTAATTTACAGTTGAAGATCTTGTAAAAATGCCACATTGGTTATGAAAACTTCTATATTTATTTTTTTGTAGTTGTGATCTGGGGACAGATCCTTCACCTTCAGAAGTCAGAGCTTCCAGAGGGAAAGACACTAGTGGCCTCGAGCTGCCATCTCCTTGTCTCTCTCCATGTCATGGAGCAGCATGGTCAGCCTCTGCTGATGGCCGGGGTACCAGGAGCCAAGGTGGTGTGGGCCTGGGAGCTGACATGGCAGCTCTGAAGGACCAATGTGCTTAGGTTCAAATGCAGAAGTAAATGAAGGCTAGAAAAGGTGGAAGACACTGCCACTGCCTCTCATTTACTGCACATCCAGGGAGCCCAGGGTATGATAAGCAGAAACTATTGAGGTGCAGGTGTTACCCCTGTGGCCTCAATTACAAAAACGAGCTGCTAAAAACAGTGAGATTTGAACATCGTTAAGGATAACTGTGATCTCACAGTGGGATGAGGTGCTTTTAAAATTACAAATTTGAGCTGCACTGTAGAGCAACATTAGGAGATTGGACAGTAGCATCATTTTCCTCTGGGGTTTTCAAAGTTTTGGAAAGGAGTCATGTTGCTAAATCAGCCATTGACTCTTGACTGGGCCGTGGGGAGTTGGGATGGTTTCTCTGTTGGTAGAGAGAGACATGATGAAGGGCACTGCCTGGTCATTATTTGCTGATCAGAGCTTTTCAGCGACTGCTCTCACAGCCAGGCTTTCACTGTGCTTACCTCTGAAGGAACTGCTCGGGGCAAGGGTTTGTTGCGGTGATAAGCCACAGAGAATGGAGGCAGTCGTGCTGGGGGGAGATGGCAGCGACTTTTCTTGTCACGGGCTGTCGTTGTGCTATAAAACTTTATCCAGGGATGATAATTATCATTTGATTTTCTGGTTTG
>VMDR010027103.1:0-13697 GCA_007922815.1 Macrotus californicus
CAGGCCCTTAGGGAGAATTCTGGTTGTAATTTTAGTGCATCCATCAAATACCAAACAATTATTTTGTCTGTCAGATAATTACGCGTCTAAGCAAGTCACAGTTTGTGTAGGTACATCTTAGATATTTAACATATATTGACGACACAGTAATCTCTAAATGTAACTGTCATCTTTACTGAAAATATGGGCAATATATGTAAAATAAATGCATTTTAACATTTATTTTTTAATTAAAATGAGAAAGACTTTGAAAGAGTTCTTCTGTCAGTAACATATGTAATTGTGCAGTTTTCTGAAAGCATGAACTCTTAGTTTAATTTTTAGATTGTATTAAAATGTTTCTTTCCTCGTTGTTTGCTGACATTTTAAAGCCAGAAAGGAATAATGCAGTAGTATATGCTTTTTCTGATCATCTTTCTATCAATTGAGAGGGAGAAAGGAAAAGCAAAATACATTGGCACAGTAGACTTTTCCCTTAATAAATTAACTCGAAATTGAAAAGATATGTTGCTCCTAACTAATTTGTCTTATTAGGATTTATTTGGAGTCGCATGAATTTTATGAATCAATATATTTGAGGAAATGTGTCCTATAAAATGGAGAGATATAGGGCATTGTAGTCAGACATAGGACAGTATTTCTCTCTCGTTAAGTCCGGAACTTAGAAAACAGATTTGAATTAATAATGTCGAGTACCAAAATCTCTGGGCTATAATAACTTAGAAAAATGCCAGAAAAGTAAAAAGGCGCAAGGGAAGATGGATTGAAGTTAGATGTACCCTCTGAAGGATAACCATGTGGCACTGGGAGGAGTGCTCTAAAACTAACAAATAGTACTCTGTCAGGAGTAATTTTCTGGGGAGCCGACGTTGTTTGTGTGATAAAGCAGGGCGTCGAGAGAGCAGAACTGTAACTGCTCGACAGAGTTTGCTAAGTTAGTTTCGGAGTGTGCAGGTGAAAGTTAAGTGCAGCCACTGGGTGCTGAGAGGGACAAGGCAGCCTGCTGCTCCTGCGCCACGACAGGGTTAACCGCGCCGCTGCCCGGTGCACTCTGGGAGTTGTAGGCTGCGGGCATTGTGGGAGTTGTCGTAAAAGTTTGCTTCCTGGTTGTGATGGCTGCCTCCGAGGCAAGAGTGGAGGGTTTTTGTCGTTCTGCACGGTTTGGGGGCTCTCTGCGCCGTCGGAAGGCCACCAACAGCCCCCAGGTTGCCGAGGGCCTTTTAAGTGTGTGCCAGGGAAGTGGGCGAGTGGCCTGGCGGGTTAACGGTGGGGCCTGCTGTCGCTAGATTGGCCAGGGGGCCTCTGGCGGCTCGGGGCTCGAAGAGGGGCACCATTCTAACGGACCCTGGCCGTCTGGCCCTTTGCCTTTGAAATATGTGGGTGGCCAGCGCCTCAGCGTTTAGGAGTGGGCTTTATTTTGTTGTAGTTTGTGCCCTGCGCCCCCTCCCCCTTTCTCAACAGCTCTCGACTCGAAGTGTAGTTGTTGATGTTCACGACACTATTTGGGATTAGGTGGGCTCGTTTTCTTGGGTCTGGTGGGATTTATGCAAGAACTGGGGATTCGGGAAGGTATGGATAGTAATAGTCTGGGTGTGATCTGTCTTGTTTTAGGCTTCAGAAATTGCAGGAGTTGTGAGCGTGTCTGCGAATGTGTGGTTCGTTTCCCCTGCACGTGGTGAACCCTGCCCTTGTTTGCTAATGCTGTCAGGCAGTGTCAGGCATTTGTGAAATGTTTTCTTGTTGACTTAGATGTGTTCTTAAAACTTTGGAGCCTCCAGAAGACTGTTTGGCAGTTGTTTGTAGAAGGGTATTGTGTGCAAAAGCGAGTTTAAAACAAATGCCAGCATCGTAAGTACCTTTAGTTCTAGGGAGCAAGCCCCTCGGGCTTCTTGTGTGCTGTGGAGTTGTTCGGGGTACTTTTATGGGAATCAGGTTTGCTTTTAGCTGTGTCACCGTCGTCTTAGCTCACAGGGGTGCTCTGCATGTTGGCACACTTTGATCTTTGTTATTGGTTACTCTGTCAACGTGAGGCAAGGTGTGATACTGTACAGACCTGTAACTGCATGTATCAGAGTCTCAGATGACACCAGATTGCTGAGCAGGTCAGTACTTACCTGCTTGTACAAACTTGGACCTCACTATTTCTGCCACCGTGCACTGTATAAATTCTGCCTTATCTCCATAGTCTGGTTGATTTCTGTGTAACTTGAGGACTAACTGGGCATGAAGAGCCATTTCTCAAACAGTGCTACTTAAAAGCTTTTCCCCCTACAAGTGAAACGGTTATCTAGAAAGCTTTTTCACTCATTTGGTGAAGGAGGGGATTTGAAAGAAGGTACAAGAGTGATTTTGGAAATTAGTTATCAGTTTTCAATTTGGGGCCGGCCACATGACAGAATTGATATAGAGAATGAAAAAAAAATGTGTTTCCTTTTTTTCTTGGCATTTTAGAGCACAGAAAACCTGTTTCCATGGCGTTGTGTTGGACTTCTTTCATATATCATTAAAGGCCCTTTGATGTTTTGTGATGAACTGGGTTTTCATAAGACCCTTCTTGTCTGGGTTTGCTTAGTACTTGACTAACTTGAGAACGTAGTGATGGTAGAGAAAGGAGGAAAGCTGGACGGGTTTGTGTGGGTGTTTCTGCTGAATGTTATTTCAGGTGTAGATTGATAGACTAATATCGTTGCCATCCCAGTGGGTCTCAGGAAACTGTTTCCTTCCCTCTGACCTGACTCCAGTGTGTTTTAGAGTATTAACTAACTTGCCAATTGAAAAAAGATTGGGAAACTTATCTTAACATGACCTATAGTGTCCCCTGTTTTTTATTGTTTGGTGATGTGGCAAAACTCTGTGAATTGGTTTGGTATTTTAGGAAAATGGATGGCTAGAATTTGTAGATTTGTAGAATCATTCAGTCATTCAAAACCAACCACAAGCACAGTTTGCTTTGAAAGAAGATGCATAATTTTGTAATTGCCAGGTTACCTATGACTTCATTAGAAGGTACTTTGAGAGTGGATGGGTACTAAGTTGGTAAGTTTAGAGATAAACTTATCTGTGCATTTGCAAAGAACCCTCCTGGCATGTCTGAGTCAACACATCTCTCCAGGAGGTGGTGAGGTTTTACACCCAGGAGGTCTAATGTTTAATCCCTTAGGCCTTTTTTGTACTGCACTTTCCACCTCCATCTGCTGTTGGTGTGAAGTGCTTTTTGTAATACATAAAGTCCACTGTAGTTTCAGGTAAATATGGTGAGACCCACTACCTTTTGGAGAAGATTACTCCTAAAGTTGTATATATATTTTTGATAGTTATGCCAAGAGCTATTTGAAACGTAGGCTTTTCGATGAAACCCCTTTCAAGGAGACGACACCAAAGGGTAACTTTGTTGACCTAGGTGTTATAAATGAAAGCCTTCGGTTCTGGTGTTCTTCCAAAAAAGGAACACACATTTACTTCCAAAATACAGAATTTGGAAGATAATGAAAAATTAAAGTTTTGACTTTAGATTGTAGCCAAAATTTGGAAACACTTGGGGGTGGGGGTTTGGGTAGGAATGTCTGTATGACGCCTTTCCTCAGGTCTGATTGTTCCCTTGCACACAACGCTCACGTTGCTGAGCGCGAGTGCTTCCTATTGATGCCTTTCCGCATCTGTGAACGTCTGTGTGCGGTAACTTTGCGTGTACAAGACCACAAGTCACGCATGGAGAGTCTGGCCCTTATCTTTCGTTTACATTCTTTGAAGGGGAGTCATTTGTTGGTTGCACATTTTTCGTTTACATTCTTTGAAGGGGAGTCATTTGTTGGTTGCACTTTGTGCGTTTGTTTGTGTGTTGTGTGTTCTTATGTTCAATACATTCATTTTCAGATTGCAGTACTTTTAAAGGTCAAGTGTATCTCTGCCCTTACCCAGTACCCATACCTTCTTGGAAGTTCAGGTTTCTGGGAGAAAGGAAAAGTGTTTAAAAAGTTCTCATGCCTGCCAATGATGAATTTTGTTTTCCGATTTTTTCTCCATATACGTGCAGGACAGAGCACATTATCTCGCTCTACTGGGCCCAGTTTCTTGGAGTCAGAGTATTAATCATGTGAGTTTTATGGGCAAGACAGAGCAAACTAAGTTATGCCAATATGCTGTGCCCTGATGAAAAGATAGTAATTTCCATTAGAAAGAAAGACCATATTCATATATCTTGTCACTTAAAGGGTTCTCTCTATCTTAAAGCTTCAAAATATCTTGAGATTATTTTGCCTTGACCTCTGCCTTCTTTATTTTTCTGTTTTTGTTAAAGTGTCTCAGTGTGCTTGTGGGGTTCTGGAACTTAAATGACATTTTGGTTTATTTTTGGAATTTTTTTCCAAATTATTTACCCCCACCTTTAAAAACTATTTTTATCTGAAATATTCATAATAAGGATATTTTAGTAAAGCATTCTTGTCATTAGATTTTTATAATTAAAAAGATGTAAATATTATGTTTTTTATTCCAGGGAAAACATGGGTTAACGACTTCTTTAAACCTCAGCACAAAGTGCCACAATTTGGCCTGCAAAAATATCCAGGATATATGGGTTTAGTTTCCCTTTCTGCTATTTACAATCTTAATTAATGAAAATGAGTGACTTGTAATTTTTAGACAAGATTTACTTGGAGACAGTATTACTTCTTACCCAGCGTTCTCATGAAATATGTATTTGTGAAAAATTTAAGACAATCTAAAAAATCCATGAATTCACATAAGAGTAGAAAGCAGTTCTATGTGTTTACTAATCTAAAAAAAATGTAAACAGCTTTCACAGTTTGTTTTTTTTAAACTCCAAAATAAATACACGTTACTGGACTTCAAATTGTTTTTAAAGAAGTCTCTTTGAGGAGGCAGGGACTGTGTTGTCAGTGAAGTTGTATTAAAAGAATGGCCAGCGTGTTTCTTTTTATTTCAGTATTAACCAAAGCTATAGAATATGCAGTTTATACGGCGGCAAAAGGCCCCTTGCGTTAGAGAGGTAAAAAGGAAGACATCAGTGATTTTAAACTTTCCTGTACCACTTGTTACAATTGCTTTATTATAAAATTTCTAATATAAAGCATTTAATTTTAAGGTAATTGTGAAATGACTTATTCCTTAATAAGGACCTAGAACATAGCATTGCTTTTTTTTGAGATGCACAGATTTAGGTAACTTTTTTCATGTAACAAATTATTTTTAAAAGAAACTAACAGTGAAGTAAATGAAACTGACTTATATTCTTCTACCTGAGGAGGAAAACTTGGAAGAAACAATTTTTTTTGTTTGTTTTGTTTTTTTTAATGTGTATTTATTTTTTTGTAAATTGTTTTTTCTTAAGATTTTATTAAAGGAGGGAGAAAGAGAGAGAGAGAAACATCAATGTATGGTTGCTTCTCATGCACCCCCCACTGGGGACCTGGCCCGCAACCTGGGCATGTGCCCTGACTGGGAATCGAACCAGAAGCCCTTTGGTTCACAGGTCAGCACTAGCTCCATTGAGCCACACTGGCCAGGGTGGAAGAAACAATTTTTATAAACACAAAAAAGGTTTGAGATTCATAATACAAAGACTTTTTATAATCGGGGGGGAAAAGGAAGGGCTAAACCATGGTTTGACAATTCTCAAAAGAAAAAAAAATAAAAATGTCAGTAAGTAATGTGGTAGATTATATTTTCTAAAGATGGCCACAGCAGTATCTCCCAGCTCACATGCTCTTCTGCAGTGTGATGTTGTTACTCTGGTTTCAAAAGGTGGTGTCTTGACACTTCCTTGAATTTGAGTAGGCCCTTTGACTGCTGTGGTAGGTGGGATGATGTGCCTAGTGTTGCTCTTACCTGGCCTGGTAATGGTTTCCTGATTCTTGAAAGCCAGCCACTGTGTAAGAAATGCAATTACGCTGAAATCACTATGCTGTGAGAATGCAAAGTTATGTAGAAAGGCCATGGAGGATGAGACATCAAGTGGAGAGGGCTAGGAACACGAAGGAACCAGACCTGTAAGGAGAAAAGCTATTTTGGAAATGAATTCTCCAGCCCCAACTGCCCTGGCTGTTGCAGTGTAAACCAGATGAACTGCCACTGGAGCCCTTCCCAGTTTTTGACCAGTAAAATTACAAGCAAAATAAAGGGGTTTGTTTAAAGCTTCTGAGGTTTGGGGTGCTTGCTTTTGCATCAATAGATAACAAAAAAATACTGGGAAAACTTATAATTTATAATAGGTGACAGCGTAGGATAATATATTTGCATGTCTAACTGACAAGGAACTAGTTTCCACAGTACAATGAGGGATGCTTACGTCATCAAACAAAAAAAGAAAAAGAGCCCCAGTAAAAAAAGGTGCCAAAGTTATGAACAGGCTAACAGCATAGAAAGATATGCTCAAACGCACTAGTAATCAGAGCGGTTCAGATTAAAGCCACAATAAAATATCTCTTTGTACCCAGTAAACTAACAAAAATTAGGGATATGGATAATGTCAAGTTTTGATGAAGATGTGGGGGGTTGGGTAGGAGCAAATATGAGGATATTGATAATACTGTTTTGGTGGCAGATACTTCACGCCAGCCTGGGGCTCTCAATCAGCAGGGCGGGGAAGATAGGTACAATATGCTGGAGGTCTACATACAGTACTGTACATTAGATAGAAGCAAACGACTACATATATCCAACACATGTATATATTTTAAAAATACAGTGTTTGGTGAAAGTAATAAACAATGAAATCTATAACAATACCATTTGTATACATTTAAAACACGTGGACACAAAAATATCTTGACATTTGAAAATGTCAAAACACATTGGAACAGTCTCCTAAGGATGAGCAGAGTCACCCATAGAGGAAGAAGGAGAAAGAACAGGAGTGGAGGGTGAGGTAGAGCAAGCTAAATTATAAGGCAGCAATGATGGTGTGCTTGAACCAAGGCATATGATCAAATTTTCTGTGCCTGAGTTCCCACACTGCTTCCCCAATCTAAGAAGAGAAAAATTACAATTTTCCAGTAATCAAAAAAGTGAGTTGCAAGACTAGAACTATTTTTAAAATCTGCCACACTTGGAAAATGTTTCATTAAGTTCAGTGCTTACAAAAGTGTCAAACAGGCATTCTCATATTTTGTCGGATGCGTAAATTGGTATGATCTTGAAAAAGGGCATTATTTACCAAGAGCCTTAAAAATGCTCATGTTCTAGCAGCAAACAATTATACGTCGAAATTAAGAAAACAAAACCATTTAAGTAGCACTAATATGGCGTTAAAACATAATAAATGGAATAGAATGCAGAGCGAAGAAATAAATCCTCAGTGATGTGACAAAGGAGGCCCAGATACACAATGTGGTGTAGACAGTCTCTTCAATAAGTGGTGTGGAGAAAAATGGACAAATACATGCCAAAAATGATGTGGGACCACCTTCTGACACCATGCACAAAACAAACTCAATGGATTAAAGGCTTAAATGCAAGACTTGAAACCATAAAACTCTTAGGAGAAAACATAGGCAGTGGCAGGACCTGGGCCAAGCATCCAGGACATCAGGCATTCAGTGAGAGTGGGGAGGTTGATGGCCTTGTAAGAACTGAGGCTCAAGGAAATTCGAAAATAGCTGCAGAGTAGGTGGAAGCTATGCTCACCTCCTGGCACCAAACTGGATTTACAGCTAAACTATAGAGCAGTCAACCTAAATAACCAACTGAAGAACAGTTGAACAGGAGTATTATAACCAAGGATTTATAGAAGAAGCCATGATAGCAGCTGGTGACTTGGGAAGAGACTAGGAGAGGGCTGGCCCTTGTACCTGCATGTGGTAGCTGAGAAGCCAGAAGGATATCTTTTTAAAAAAGTGATAGGAAGGGGGGGAGAGAAACACTGGTTTGCTGTTCCATGCATTTATGCATTCATTGGTTGACTCATATGTGTCCCAGCCAGGGATCAAACCCATAACCTTGGTGCATCAGGTCGATGTTCCAACCAACTGACCTACCTGGTCAGGGCCAGAGGGATATTTTGACTGCAAAAGTCCCTCCTGAGGAGTGCAGGGCCTTAACCCATGCCAGAATCTCCAACTCAGAGCACCAGGTCTGGGAGGAGGAGCCTGCATAGCATCTGGCACTGAAAATCAGTGGGGACTCTGACTACCTGATACAGGAGGGAGTCTGCTAGAAACCCAGGCAGGTCTTCTCTTAAAGGGCCAACGTATAGGATCTTGCTCTGGGATACTTACTCAGGGCTCCCATAGAGGGAAGGCAACTCAGGGCATAAAGGAGTCACAAAGTAAAGATCTGGTCCCGAGGAGAGATCTGATTGGTCAGCACCTGAGGTCCGTCCTTAGTCCCTACCCTACACCACCCTCGGGTGCCATCTTCCCAGGACTGAGTACTCTTATTTTTATAACACCAACTTGAGGAGTGCGCTAACCTGAACCTCCAACAACTGGTGACAACACCCTTCCAAGCATGGGTCCTGCAGAATGGTCTTTTGGCTGCACCCAGTGGGGGCCTTTGGTGTGCTCTTTTTCTGGAGAAACTCTAGGCAGAGCACTCAGACAGCTGTTGAGCTGTGTGGCTTTGGATTAGGGCCAGTCCTGCCCCCAACTCCTGCAGGCTCAGCCGGTACCACCCCCAGTGGGAGAATTTGTATCTGTCCTCCCAAGCCTCAGTGGCCCTGCCCTGCTGAGTTCAGTCCCACAGAGGGAAGGCAGAGCTGGGATCTTTGGGGCGTGAATTCATCAGAGACTCTTGTTCGGGACACGAACAAGTGCTAGGTTGTGCAGCTGTGGAGCTGGGCTAGATAAAGTGCTTGTCCCCCTTCTACAGGTTTGGCTGGCACCACTGCCAGTGGGAGACTCTTGATCTGTCCGCCTGAGTCCTGGTGGCTCTGCCTTGCTGAGTTTGATCCTACAGTGGGGATGGCTGGCTGCACCCAACCTGAATCTGCAGTGCTGTCCTCCTGGGGGAGCTAGAGTTGGAGACTCTGGCAGAGACTGAGTGGTATGGCTCCTGTGTGGGGGCCACTTTCCTCCCAGTGAGTGCCTGACTGCACTGTCCTCAAGTAAGAGACCCATTGGCTCTGTTCTCCTGACCCTGGTCACCATGCCTTACCATTCTCATGCCTTGTGAAAGGGACTGTGGGTTGCAACCTCCCTGGGCCCACTCTACAGCCTTTCTTTGGAAGGTTCGGGAGGAACACCAGGCAATCTCAGGGTGGCAGAGTAGCAGACAAATGGAGGAGGGTCTCCTGGAGCCCTGGAGAGTTTTTTGATCTACCCCCACCTCAGAACTGGAGGAAGTTGATCCTTGTACATAGCTTGGCAATAAACATGTACCTATCAATAATAACTTTAAACGTAAATGGCTTAAATGTTCCAATCAAAAGGTAGCAGAGGGTAGCTGAAAAAATAAGAAAACCTGATCCATATATATGCTGTCTACAAGAAACCTACCACAGAACATAAGATACACACAGGCTGAAAATGAAGGGATGGAAAAAGACATTCCATTCAAATGGGAATGAAAAGCTAAGTATCGGGTAGTCATACTTGTATCGGGCAAAGCAGACTTCAAAACAAAGGTCATAACGAGACAAAGTCGGACATTCCGCCATGCCAAAGGGATCAATCCAACAATGTTATCAATTAAACATTGCATAAATGTTTACGATTCAGCATAAGTGTTTGTGATCCTTGCAAACATTTATACACCCAACATGGGAACTCCTAAATATATAAATCAAATCTTAATGGACATAAAGGGAGAGATTGACAGCAGTACACTCCAAGTAGGGGATTTTAACACCCCATTGACATCAATGGATCTTCCAGACAGAAAGCCAACAAGTAAATAGCAGCTTTAAATGACACACTAGATCAGATGATACTGATATTTGCAGAAAATTTCACTCCAAGCAGCAGAAAACATATTCTTCCAAATGCACGTGGAATATTCTCTGGGTAAACCACATGTTAGGACACCAAAAAAAGTCTCACTAAATTTGAGAAGATTGAAATCATATCAAGGATCTTTTCTGACCGTAATGGTATCAAACTAGAAATCAATCACAAGAAAAAGAAAAACACACAAAGATATGGAGGCAAAATAATATGTTCTAAACAATAAATGGGTTAAAAATGACATCAAGAAAGAAATAAAAAGATACCTTGAAGCAAATGAAAATGAGAACACAACCCAAAATCAATGGTACACTGTAAAAGTAGTCCTAAGAGGGAAATTCATAGCCGTACAAGCCTACCTGAAGGAATAAGAAAAACAACAAATTAACTATCTAATTACACTTAAAGGATCTAGAAAAGATACAGCAAGCAAAGCCCAAAGTGAGTAGAAGGGAGGAAATAATAAAGATCAGAGCAGAAATAAATAAAATAGAGTTAAAAAACAATACAAACGATCAATGAAACCAAGAACACATTCTTTGAAAAGATAAACAAGATTGACAAAACTTTAACCAGATTCTTCAAGAAAAGAAGAGAGATTTCTGGTCAAGATGGAGGCATAGGTAGACATGCTTCACCTCCTTGCACAACCTTAAGAAGGATCACAGCTAACCTCAAAACAAAAAAAACCAAGAACTGCCAGAAAGTCGAACTGTATAGAAGTCCAACAACCAAGGATTTAAAGAAGCCATATTCATCCAGACGGGCAGGATGGGCAGAAACGGGGAACCAGGGTGGAGAGGATGCAGTGTGTTGGCAAAGGCAAGGAGGCAGTGGCAGCAGCGGCGGCAGCCAATGGAACAGAAGGTCTCACATTCATGTGTGGTGGATAAAAATCAGGAGGGATATCTTGGGAGTGAGTGATCCCAGCCCCAGGCCAGACCTTGCAGCCCAGAGTTCTAGTGCTGGAAAATAAAGCCTCTTAACTCTGGCTGTAAAAAACAGTGGAGGTAGGGGCAGTGGAACGAACTGCCAGTCCCTCAGGAGGGTCCATTTAAAGGGCCTGCACAGCCCTAGAAGGTATGCAAACCCACCCTCTCTGGGAACCACTACCACAGCAGCAGCTAGAGGGGCAGCGGCTGCATACAGGAAGAGAGGGTGAAGTGACTGGAAATGGGGCAAGTGCCAAGCAACTCCAGCAGCCAGGCAGTGGCATTGTCTCCTCTCTGACTCCTCTCCCACATACAGAGCCACAAAGCAGTGAAGCAGTTCACCTCACCCTGCCGAATACCTAAGGCTCTGCCCCATACAACTTAACAGGTGCACTACGACAGGAAGTCAAAGCAGCTTTACCTAATAACAAAGAAACAAACACAGGGAGACTGCCAAATTGAGGAAACAAAGAAACATGGTCCAAATGAAAGAACAGAACAAAATCCCAGAAAAAGAACTAAGTGAAATGGAGATAGCCAACCTATCAGAGGCAGATTTCAAAACAATGGTGATCAGGATGCTCAGAGATGGTGAAATCCGGCCAAGATAGAGGTGTAGGTAGATACACTTTGCTCCGCACACAACCAAAAGAAGGACAACAACAAATTTAAAAACAAAAAACAACCAGAACTGCCAGAAAATCGAATGGTGTGGAAATCCAACAACCAAGGAGTTAAAGAACATTCATTCAGACTGGTAGGGAGGATCAATATGGGCAGCTGGGGCAGAGAGGACACGCAGCAAGGCGGTGGCTGGCGATCAGGCCGTCCCACACATGTGTATGGCTAAATTGGGAGGAACAACTGGGGAGCAAGACAGACTGCACAACCCAGGGTTCCAAGGAAATAAAGCCTCAAGAGCTCTGGCTGGGAAAACCTGTGGGGGTTACGGCAGTGGGAGAAACTCCTAGCCTCACCAGAGTGTTCATTGGAGAGACCCATGGGGTCCTACAATGTACACAAACCCACCCACCCAGGAATCAGCATCAGAAGGGCCCAATTTGCTTGTGGGTAGCCAGAGAAGTGATTGAAAGCCAGCAGAGAGCTGAACAAGCAGCATTGCTCCCTCTCTGACTCTGTTCCCACATACAGTGCCACAATGCAGCGTGTGGGTTGCCCCGCCCTAATGAATACCTAAGGCTCTGCCTCTTACACTGTAACAGGTGAGCAGAGACAAAGAAATATGACCCAAATGAAAGAACATATCAAAACTCCAGAAAAACAACTAAGTGATGAAGAGATAGCTAACCTATCAGATGCAGGGTTCAAAACACTGGTATGAGGATGGTCACAGAATTGGTTGAGTATGGTCTCAAAATAGAGGAAGAAGTGAAGGCTATGCAAAGTGAAATAAAGAAAAATACAGAGGAAACTAACAGTGAAGGGAAGGAAACCAGTACTCAAATCAATGATTTGGAGCAGAAGGAAGAAATAAACATTCAACCAGAACAGAATGAAGAAACAAGAATAAAAAAAAAAAAAAAAAATGAGGGCAGGCTTAGGAATCTCCAGGACAACTTTAAGCGCTCCAACATCTGAATTATAGGGGTGCCAGAAAGAGAAGAGGAAGAGCAAGAAATGGAAAACTTATTTGGAAACATAATGAAGGAGAACTTCCCCAATCTGGCAAAGAAAATAGACTTCCAGGGAGTCCAGGAAGCCCAGAGAGTCCCAAAGAAGTTGGACTCAAGGAAGCACAAACCAAGGGACATCATAATCACATTACCCAAGATTAAAGATAAGGAGAGAATCTTAAAAGCAGCAAAAGAAAAGGAGACAGTTACCTACAAAGGAGTTCCTATAAGGCTATCAACTGATTTCTTGAAGAAACCTTACAGGCAAGAATGGGCTGGAGAGAGATGTTTGAAGTCATGAAAGGCAAGGACCTACATCCAAGATTACTCTATCCAGCAAAGCTATCATTTAGAATGGAAGGGCAGATAAAGTGCTTCTCAGACAAGGTCAAGTTAAAGGAGTTCATCATCACCAATCTCTTATATGAAATGTTAAAGGGACTTTTCTAAAAAAAGGAAGATCAAAATTATGAACAGTAAAATGACAACAAATTCACAGCTATCAACAACTGAACCTAAAAAACAAAAACAAACTAAGCAAACAACTAAACAGGAACAGAATCATAGAAATGGAGATCACATGGAGGGTTATCAGCTGGGAGGGGGTGGGGGTAGGGTGGGGGGAAAGGTACAGGGAATAAGAAGCATAATTAGTAGGTACAAAATAGACAAGGGGATGTTAAGGATAGTATAGGAAATGGAGAAGACAAAGAACTTTATGCACAACCCATGGACATGAACTAAGGGGGGATTGCTGGAGAGGGCAAAGGGGGAAAATTGGGAGAACTATAATAGCATAATCAATAAAATATACTGAAAAAGAAGAGAGAGGACCCAAATAAATAAAATCAGAAATGAAAGAGAAGTAACAACTGACACTACAGAAATACAGAGGATTGTAAGAAAGTATTATGAATAATTATATGCGAACAAATTGGACAAACTGGACGAAATGGATAAGTTCCTAGAAACATGCAATCTTCCAAAACCAACTCAGGAGGAATCAGAAAAACCTAAATAGACCCATTACAACTAATGAAATCAAAGCAATAATCAGAACACTCTAAGCAAACAAAAGTCCTAGACTGGATGGGCTAATTTTACCAAACATTCAAAGAACTGACATCAATCCTTCTCAAGCTGTTTCAAAAAATTCAACAGAAGAAAAGACTTCCATGCTCTTTTTACAAGGCCAACATTATCCTTATTCCAAAACCAGATAAAGATACTAC
>VMDR010027104.1:0-13723 GCA_007922815.1 Macrotus californicus
TCAAAAATGTGTGTGTGAAGTCCACATTTGATCTTGTTGGAAAAAAACAACCAATGTTAAAATGACCAGTCTTTGAAAGCATAGCTCTTATTTCCACTTCTACTAATCTTTGCATTATTTGTTCAGCAGAAATATGTAGGAAGTTACTATAAAATAAAATTGTGAATAAAAGTAACTAACAATATTCACCACAAGTGTTAAATATCAGAAAGCAAATCTTTATCATTAAGAATTTAAAATATTTCTTCAAATGTCACTAATGACATGCAAAGCAACAGCATGGAAATGAAAATACTATCAGCAAAACTTCTTTTCCATTCGCTCCATAAATGAAAATAAAATTACCACCTCTCTCCCTACACAAGCAAATAAAACAAGACAGATGAACAATATGAAAACCACATACATCTCTTAGTACCAAAGCAGAGCTTATCAAGGAAGTAAACGTAAGAAAGTAAGTCTGTATCTTTTAGCTCTATTTCAAGTTAGTCCTGCTTACGTAAAAATTCTGCAATGTCTATTTTTAAATTAGTCTGAAGGCCACTTATTCAACCCCTTGTTTCTATAAATTTTCAAAGACTAAGACATGAAATTAAAGACATGGTCTTTGAAATTGAAGAATTTTTGAAATGCCATTAAGTCATCCTAAGTTTGAAGGGAAAATACTTACAGTCTCTCCAGCTCTTTAAGATCCTGGAACGCTCCTCTTTCGATGGTGCTGATCTTATTCTCCATGAGCTGACTAAAATGCAAAGAATAATAGAGTCTGAATGTCAGCCCTCACCAGCTGAGTGAGTTTCAACGCAGCAAATGAGAGCTTGCAACCTCTTTCCTGTTATAAAGTTAAATCTTGCACCAGTTTGAGATACAATATCAAATTTAATAATGATGTATTTGAAAGAAGTCAGGGCAGGGAAAACAGCACCCACGTCACAAAACTTTCATTTAAAAAATCCTCAAAGAGTTTGTCGTGAAATTTACTGGTCAAGACTCTGAACCTGAAACTATAGTATATTCTGAACAACAACCTGTGGCCCTTCTGCTTTGATGTCTGCTTTCTTGGTAAACTGACTATCAACTGAGGTCTTAACTAAGGGTATAGTAACCCATCATACACATACTTCTACTCACTCACATCACAAACTGGAAAAATTCATAATGGTCAAAATGTGCCTTTTAAAAAATGAACGCTGAACACACAGTGATCAAAAGTGTATGTTTACTGTGCTGTAAATATTCACAGATCTGTGGGTCAAAGAATTTTATTACGTGACACTGAACCTCAAACGCTGTTCACTCAGAACTAATTTAACCCACTAATTAAAGATGTAATCAAATTACAACAATTTTATAAAACCTACAAAGGCATAAAATATAAAAAACAATTCAAAATATGACCAGTGCACTTTTACAGAGAAACATGCCCCATCATAAACTCTGTGTAAAGCTGGATTGCTTGATTTTTTAATTTTAGAAATTTTATCTGTGTTATTTGCTAGAAAAGGCTGGACATTTCTATATTAGTAATAAAAATGCAGATCCACTTAAAATATTTCTACTTAATCTCAAATCCTAAAAGTGCATCAAATATCTCACATTATTTATTCATACTGTGAAAGCAATTATTTTATATTTTTATATACATAAGGCACTTGGGGTGTGGTATTGCAAATACTTGAGGTTATTTCTATAATACTGTTTCTATGCCCTGCATCCTACCTTAAAATAAAAGCCTACATTTTTATTAAAAACTGTAGTACAGTGATAAACTAAAAAAGAAAGGGAACCAAGACCTTTTAAATGTTTATGTCTCTGTCATTGGGACAGTTTTTAAAGCTGAGATCAGTAATGATTCAAAATATACAAGCTTAAAAAACAAAAAGAAAATTCATCAAAACACAGAAGAACAACATACTTACAGAACTCTTAAATGTCTAAGACCAGCAAAATCCGTTTTGGTAATCCGTGTGATGTTATTCCCATTCAAATCCCTAAGAGAAAACAAGTAGGAAAATGAAAGTTCCACTTTATTTCTATCACTATCTAGTTAAACAAAGAAAAAGCTAGACTAAAAAAGAACCTGAAGATTACAGATTAGTTCCAACGACTAAAGTAGTTTACACAGAAAAAGAGCGAAGGGGAGTAACCTCTGAAAGACATTTTAAAAATTATCCTCAACAAGTTTACAGAGCCCATGCTTGCTGGCAGGTGACAAGAAAATGAAGTGCCATGTTATCACAAAAAGTTCTCTTTTGTGCATGCATGGGAGTGCTCGCAACCTTTGAGGGTGGGGGGGTTGTTCTGTTTTTCTTTCATCATTTCCATGTCTTCAATTACAATTGATGTACAATATTACACTAGTTTCAGGTGTATACCCCAGTGATTAGATGTTACATAGCTAACTGAGTGATCATCTTGATAAATCTCGTGCCCATCTGACACCATACATAATTATTAGAATATTATTGACTATGTTGTACTTTGCATCCCTATGACTATTCTGTAACAACCAACTTGTACTTTCTTAATCACTTCACCTTTATCACCCATCCCCCAAACCCCCTCCCATCTGGCAACCATCAAAATGTTCTCTGCATCTTTGAGTCTGTTTCTGTTCTGCTTATTCATTTATTTTGCTCCTTAGATTCCATTGTTGATATGTATTTATTGCCATTTTATTGTTTATCTTTTTTATCTTTTTTTTTTTATTTCTTCCTAATAAAGACCCTTTAACACTTCATGTAATACTGGTTTGGTGGTGATGAGTTTCAAGAGCTTTTTCTTGTCTGGGAAGGTCTTTATATGTCCTTCAATTCTAAATGATAGCTTTCCTAACCTGCTGAAGAAAACAGAAATGCAAGTCCAGAAAGCACTGAGAGTCCCAAACAAAATGAACCCAAAGAGGCCCACACCAAAGACACACCATAACTAACATGTAAAAGGTTAAAGACAAAGAGAGAATCTTAAAAGCAGCAAGAGAAAAGCAGGTAGTTACCTGCAAGGAAACTCCCATAAGACTGTCAGCTGATTGCCCAATCGAAACTTCGCAGGCCAGAGAGAGTGGCAAGAAAGATTCAAGGCCTTAAAAGCAAGGCCTTACACCCTAAATTTTGCCATTGAACTTCTAACTTTATAAAGTATGTGCACATAACTTCGTATGTATTCTATTTACTATTACTGTAAGGCACACTCTCATAAAGTTCCCTTCAAAAAGCGAAATGGACAATATTCTAAAACTATTCAAGAAGAAATTTTGAAAATCCGAAAAGGCCATCCGGGGGCAGCAGGGTGGCGACTCTTCCAAAGGCAAGGAAAAAGTTACAGTGCCGCCTCAAGAATGGCACTTCAAAGACTTGCATTTCTAGGCTCTCACTTCCCAACAATTCTGTGTTTGTATGAAAACTACACTCTCTGCGCTGAGCTCGGGGAGCCCCCGCTGTGCCTGTAACGCGAAAAGGACGAGCGGGAGCAAGGATGGAAACAGTATTCCGGCCCTGACTTTTTTGTCAGATTTCAGCACCGCGTTTCCTTCGAGAGTCACAAGCCCTTTTCTGGCATCTTAGGTCAAGATCTGAACTTGCCCTGGTTCCAATCAGTTCAAGTAAAACCAGTCTTTGCTGTGGTTTGAATGTGCTCCTTCACGGAAGTAAGTTTTCCCTCACCTTGACTTTCAAAGATCGCATTTGAAATCCGTGTTTAACGTGTTTATTGTGTCAAAGAGAGTGTTTCATACGCCAGCACTGAGTAAACTATGCTCTGAGGAATCTTTATAGCTTCCTCATAGGGTTTTTTTTTTTTTTTTTTCCCCAAGGACCTGAAACTCAATTGCTATTTTGTCCCTTTTTGTTGACTAGGATATGTTAGTGCTCGAACTTTAAACTGTTCCTAACAGCCTGAAGTGGCCAATGTTGAAACAAAATTTGCATTGCTTTTTCCCCAACCCACCTTCCATGCTCTGCAAAGTACCATCAAGTTATTCCTACAATTGTGAGGATCTTTCACCAGCTGTATGACATAACAGGAATCCCTATCCTCCCACCCCCACCCCAGGCAAATGTGGTGGGTCACGTTTTGACAAGGCACCCTTGGTAGAGCCCCCACTTGCCCAGCGCCCTGGGCAGAGGTGAGGCTGGGGGTGAGGGAGCCATTTGCAAAGGCTCAAGGACTCAACTCTGGCCTTTAAACCGAGGGCCAGGCACACAGGTTAGGTAAGTGCAGCCGAGGCGCTGCGGCCCTGCGGGTGAAGACTTGCGGATGGGAGCGAGTCCCCTCCGCGGCAGGCAACCAACCAACCCTCACACCCCGCGGGGCACAGAGGCCGGGAGACTGGAGTCGGGGTGCGCTCTCCCGCGCTGCCCTTGTCCCGCGCCCACCGCGACCGCGGGGCCCACGCGCAAGGGCGAATGGAGCGCGCCCGGGGCGCTGGGGCAGAGCCGGGCGGTGGCCTCGGCGATCACAAAGAGAATGGCCTCCATGCTCCACTTCCCTGAACTCAAGAAGCGCCCCACAAGGAGCGCGTGGGCCGTCAACACCGGCTCTGCGATTACTTCTTCATTAGAGACTAGCGGAGACAGGGAGGCGGGGATGTATGCGGGCAGCGGAGCACGGAGAGGGCAAGGAAGGGGAGCTGCTGCCACGTGAAGGGGCGCAGAAACTGCCAGAAAGGTGAACGGGGGCACTAGGGCTCCGCAGAAAGAGCCGGAGGGGGCAGCCGAGGGCTGCGAGGTCGCCGAAGCAGTCAGACCGGAGTCAACTGGGTCCGGTTGGAGAGGCAACCCTAACTTCGCCTAAGGATGGGACGTGGTCCTCCTCTGCAGTCGCCCGCTCAGACAGGTCTCTAGGGACCCACAGCCGCCTACTCCTCCCCGGGGGCGGGGGGGTTGGGGGAGTAGTGGGGGGCGGGAAATAGTGGCGGGGTGTTGCGCACTGCCACCGCGGAGCTGCCGCCTTCCTGGGGCATCCTTCCCTCCGCGGCCTGTGAGAAGCGCCCCCGGGTGGACCCAGACGCCCACGACCCCTTCTCCCCTCCCTCCGGACGCAGGAAGGCGACACAAAGCCAGGGAGTGGAAATTTCTCCCTTTTGAGTCTCCCCGCCAGTCTACCGCACCACCCGTAGCGACCAGAGTGGGGACTGGGCCCTGAAACTGACCCACGAATCTTGGCAATGGCAAGGTGACTTGGTTTACTGAGTCTGGAGAACAAAGTCGCGTTTTCCTTGCCCCGAGCATCCGCGAGTATTGCCCCGCACTATCTCCCCGCCTCCCCAGCCCCAGAGAACTCGACCGCACCGGACTGCGTGTGGCGGGACAAGAGCGGGAAGAAGGGACCAAGCGCTGCTGCCAGCGGGCCCGCCCCTCTTTGGGCAGTGACCCCTCCTTGGGCAGCGCCCTCCTGTCCCTCACCCTCCCAGAGACTTCAACGCCAGGATGCGCATGCAAAGAGCTAGTGCGAGCTGCCCCAGGCATAGGGACTGGTGCTGCTAGGTCCCTCCAGTCTCCATGCACGACACAAATGGGGGAGGGCAGGGGAGTGGAAGAAGAGCCCATACTCACAGTCTCTCCGTGTTGCGGGGGATATTCCTGGGCACGCTGCGCAGCGCTAGCCCGTGACAGTCCACTGTGCTGCCCGAGCAGGAGCATTGCGCCGGACACGCTTGAGGCGCCACCTCGTTCAAGATCGCCAGCACTAACCCCAGAGACAGGGACAGCGTCTGCCAGCCGACGCCGAGCATCTTCCCCTGCCCCCTCCTCGCTCGCCAGTGCCGGGGGTTTCTTTTCTGCACGTTGCTCGGCGCAAACCGCGCTGTGGCTGAGGCCCAGTGTCTGGTGCAGGGCTAGCAACCCAGAGTGTCCGGGTAGATGTGCAGAAAATAATATGGAAGTAACAGTTATAATATTCAAGGTAGAAGAGCTGACACAGGTACACGCCTCCCACCTCCCCTCCACCCTCCTCCAGCAGGGCAGGCGCTCCTTGGGCAACTTTAGGTCCTGAAGATTAATCGGCCTGGCCAAGGCTGCAGGAAGACCCCAGAGCAGCCGAGAGGAGATCACGCGTCGCAAAGATCAACTTGGCGGTAAAAGAGCTGGAGCTCCCAATAGCGGCGAAGATGCAGGAGCCAGTTGCGCGGGGAAGGGGGCTGCTCGGATTCCACGATCCCTTCTGCAAATCCGATTCCAGAGGGGAGGGTAAGAGGCAGAAAGGGGGCTATCAGTCGGAATGGTGGCCTTGATTACAGTGGGCTCTCCGAAGCTAGAAGGCGCAGGAGCCCCGTGGGCCGGGAGCCGAGCGCGCCGGGCGATTGGGCATGGCGCTCGGGGGCGCACGGGGCGGCGCGCAGCCCGGGGGGTGCGGGGAGGCGCTGCGTGGCGCCCAGCGTGGCTCACTCACGCGTCTTCCCCCCCCGGCCTGTGGCTCCTCGGCAGCCCCGACCGGTCTTCGCCGTCTCCCGACAGCCCAGGGCGGTTTGCAAATACACATGCACTTCACTGAATGGTGTCTCCGCAATCCCGCCTCCCACCGGGCGTCCTTGGCGACGCTCCGCACCCGGGCCTTCCCCGAGGTCAAGCAGAAAAGACAAAAGGGCAATGGGGCCGCTGCAGCCGGCTTGGATATCCACTAGTCACGACCCCAGCAGAGGAAATCCAAAAGGCCAAGTTGAGGACGAGACCTTCTGCGAGGACTGCAGGGGGCTGCTGGCAGGCCGGCCTGAAGGAGTGGAAAGGTCAAGGTGGAGGTGTCCGCGTCCTGGGTCCTGCCGGAGTGTCCTGGGGAGATGGCGAGGTGGCAGTTGGGCCGGTGGGATTCGTTACTCCGAAGAGAGCCCAAGAGGCAGCTAAATGGCAGTCCCGTGTGCGCGCGTGTCAAACCCTCTGGTCTCCCGGATACGGCGCAGCTCCGCAGCAGACACCTGATGGCAAAGGTAGAAGAAACAAGAGCGGGCTCCTGGGCAGGCGCAGCCTCTCGGCCGCCCCTCGACAGCCGCCCACAAGTGGGTCCTCCTTCTCAAAGTGCAGGAACTTTTCCCAGGCTTTGAATCCTGCCAGCCGCGGACACGGTGGGAGTCCTCCTGCCGACGTCGCGACGCCGGGCTCCTGGCGCTGCACCTGACTCGGCGCCCGCAGTCCCGGGCAGCCCGTCTTCTTCTGGCCCCTTCACCTCTCCCGGCTGCTTCCGCTTCTCCCCCTCCAGGGAGGGAGATGGGGGAGAGGGAAGGCGGCGACGGGGAGCAGGAACTCGGTGGCTCCGCTGACTCCCGAGCGCCTGGCAAGTCTCCGAACAATAGGACGGACGAGGCAGCCCTGGTCTCTCTCGGCTGCGGGAAGGTGGACTGCCGGTGCAACTGGACTTGCTCACTCGGGCTGCCTGGCGCTGAGCGCAGCAGAACAAAAACCTGCCCCGCGCCTCTGGAGAAGGCTCGGCGGCCCCCGGACGCTCCTCTTTCTCCTCAGTAGTCCCGCCGTGCCTGGAAAGCTCGGCAGCCCCTGCCTGCGCCGCGGAGCCGCGACGCTCCCATCCCTCGCCGCTGCCGCCGCCTTTTTTTAACCACCGTCTGCGGCAGCCACCGCCGCCGCCACCAGCTCGAGCGGCCCGCACGCTCCCCAAATAAATAACCCCAAGTCAGAAGTTAAGCCGGCGCCGGCCTTATATACCCACCCGAGCCGCCCCCCCCCCAGGCCCCGCCCCGCGCCGCCCGGCCCCGCCCACTGGCCGCGCGCGGGGAGCCCGCACCTCGCCGGGGAGAGGTGAGGCCCGCGCCAGGCGGAGGCGGCGGCGCTCGCGCCCCGGCTCCCACGCTCCGCAAAGTTTGCGGGAGGAACGAGGTTCCCGGACCCCCGCCCGGGGCCGCAGAGGTGACCCAGTCTCGGAAATGGGGGTTCGCAGCGGGGGAATGGGGAGACGGCGGCTTTGACCGCGACTCCGAGACAGCCCCGCCAGCCAGTGCTCTGCTGCAGCCTTTGCCACGCGATCCTAAGGGGGCTGCTCGGTGTTTGCAGCGCAGCGAGCGAGCGAGAGAGAGATTATGATTTAAAATAAAAATAAAAATTATACCGAAATAGATCTGCCTGCGCTCACAGACACACACATGTGTATTTTGGGGAGCTTCAAAGTTCAGAGTTTTTCCAAGTTGGAAAACGGTGTTTTTCAACCTTCTCACCAGCTTTCCCATTTCTGAACCGCCCCCCCTTCCGTTTACCCCTTGCCGTGTGACCACACGCTTGACAACACCCTGCCCAGTCTTGAATGTATAACACACTCATAAGACCCTCAGGGCTTGAATGTGTGTGTGATTTACTCACTTAGGAGAGAAAAAATAAATTCCTAGCAACACACAGTGTACCAGAAGGCTTGCTTTATTTCAGGGAAGTTACGGATATTTTTTCCTCACTATATTTTGGAGAAGAATTTCCTTGTTTCTTTTTGTCTTTTTAGTGTGACGTGTGTCTGGCAACTGCTACCACTCACTAGGCCCCCCCACCCCTAACGAAACCAAAGTCACCAGTTGGTTTGAATTGACGTATAAATGGGTCAGCAACTTTGCATGAATTTAAATGCCTCAGCTAGTCCTTCCTTGTCTCATTCCATGAGGGCTTTCACTGGAGTCTGTGCAAGCCCCCAGCCTAATGCCAGTCTCACAGTGTGACAATTACTTGTATAATGATCTGTCTATTTCTTTATTTCCAGCATTTAACAATATCCTGGACACATAGTAGGACTCTGGAATTGACTGATTTCTTTAACACAATAATACACTCAATCTGAATTTTCTGGACTACCCCCATTAACTTTATTCCTACCTAAGCTTTTCCAAATGTCTCTTCATGACGGCCACCTCTACCTATGTCATTTTTCCTGCCCTTGAAACCTTGAAGGTCATTTTGAGGACATTTCCAAAGACTGGGTACTCATTAGATAACTGAATTGGAACTCTTAGGATACTTATGTTAATGTCATAGGTTTATGCTGCTCTGTTCTTTTAAAGACTTCAAAAACATTTAACATTTATTTACTTATTTGTCCTTTTATATTTTAGCTTAAAGTTCTGTTATGTAACTTCCTTAAGAAAGAGAAAATGAAAGTCACAGTCACATGTTCTTAAAAGGGAAATTAGGTAAAGAACATGTACCTATCATTGATGAAGAATTCTTCCATCCCTCTCCACCCCCTTGTACTCCCAGTGAATTTTCTTTAGGCTGTACCAGTAAATGATGTGGTTGAAACATATTTACCACCATGCTGATCCCTTAATTTCACAATTTTTATCCCTTGTCAGCAACAAGATGTGTTTATGTTCAACTTTATTCACCACACAGAATCATTGCTCTATATTTTAATTGTAAAAACAGATCCTGTATTTCATTATCCATAAATAATGCTATTTGTATCACTGCACAATGCAAGTCACAGACATGAGTTCAAATTCAATTTTCTTTTTTCCTGGTCCACTTCCCTTCTGCGTAAAACAGAGAAAAAAAACCTGAAAATAGCATTCAGAGTGACAGGCCTATAGAAACATTTTTTTAAATTGATGCAAATTTAAATAAGGAGGTATGTCCAATGGATTTCATTAAGAAGATAAAAGGAAGGCTGCAACTAATCTATGAGAGCCGTGCACATTAATTTCTTTGTGTCATCAACTTTTCAGTTAATAAACAGAAATGTGTACGTGAGTGACCAGACTTCTCATTTTTACAAATAAGATTGTATTATTTCTTCAGTATTACTGAAGTGTGATTTTTGGTGACCTCACGTTGCATCAATACCATTAACTTGTAGGTCTTAATTCTATGTCCTTCCAAAAGGAGTTCTGAGACCCTCCCTGACTGTTACACCCAGCAGAAAGGAAGCCTTTCGCGGTGCCTCCTGTCACCGCAGGAGGTCTCTATAAATCCTGGCCTGGATTCACCAGAAGTGGAATCCACTAGAGTCCAAATTCAAGTCTCCTATTAACGTTGAGAAAAAAAAAAGTTGTTACTAAAATAATTTAGAAAACAATTTAGTTGCTTAAAAACCCATACAGTTTTAAAAAAACATAAAAAATAACATTCTCTCAATTTGCATTTTCTTTGGGGAAAAAGAGTGTGAAATTGGGATATATGGGAGAAAGGAAAAAAGATAATTGATAAAGAAAAGAGATAAATATGAGTAAAATCAAAGGTAAGTAACAGTAATAGCATCGATTAAATTCATGAAGCTCACAGAATAATTCCATAACTACTTTCACACTGCAGTCTTTCATAGTTACAAAAGATGATCATGTTAATTATATTTTTTTCATAACCTCTGTTTATTGAAAATACAGATACGGAACCCTAACATCACTGAAGATTAATATTTAACTAGAATTTGTTTTATGCCTCCTGAGTGCCAAGCTGCTCGATAGGGTTAAAAACCAGAGTGCAATTCTAAATTGTTGCTGCTTTCTTTGTTTTCAGGTGAGGATGCTGGTCTTCAGCCAGGTCTGATTAAATGGCAGAGCTGAAAACAGAACCCCAGTTCTCTCACCTCAAATCTCAACTGGTTCTCCCACAATTACCTCTATCTATAGAACCTCTGGAACTCCCAGGGGTCAAGGAATCTCTAGTTGGTCAGAAACTGTCACCCTCAGACAAAACTTGTTCACCTCTCCACACACACTGTCTATGGTCATCTACAGGCAGCAGCAACAGAGTGTCCCTGGCACGAGCATCCCAAGGATATTGAAACCCAACCGTGTTCTGCAGCTGGCTTAAATTTCGAGATGATTGTCTAAGGCAGTGGTTCTCAGAGTGTGATGCCTGGGCCAGCAGCATCAGAAACACAAGGAATTGTAGTTAGAAATGCAAATTTTGAAGCCCCACCTCAGACCCACATAATCAGAAATTCTAGGGTTCTAACAAGCCCTCCAAGTGGTTTTGATGCTCACTAAATTCTAAGAGCCACTTCTCTCTGGAGCTTCTCTGTGGTTGTATTTGAGCCAAATAAGTACAGAAAATCAAGCTCCCAGTGAATGATAGGTAGCACCTGCTGGACTGGCTGGCTTCAGCTTCTCCTTTCCTGGCATTAAACAATGGCACTCTCCTGATCACCTCTAGGGGGCACCAAAATATTTTCATGTACAGCCCACAGAGGCGACAAGCGCTTAGGCTCATTTTCCATTGCATGGCCTTGAGAAGTGCAAAGAGCCTCCATCGCAGCAAGCTGCTCTAAATATTATTTCTCAGCCAGTTAAAAAATCTATTATATTTTTCCAGTTAAATATTACCTATGAATGGGAATAATGATACTTACTCTTCATAATTATTGTGAAGATTAAGATCATAATTCTCAAATTAACAGCAGTGTCTGGCATAAATCTAGGTGCTCACTGAATAGAGGACAATAGTATTATTTTTATCATTACTACTACTATTAATAAGTGAGCAGTTCTAAAATGTTTATTTTCAGTGTGAGTCTAGATTAGGTATCTAGACTCACTATGAGAAGTAATTTCTTGTAGGGAGCCCTGGGGAACCCTGGGAAGGGTGGGGCTGAGGATATGCTTTAAGAGTAAGAAGATCAAGCCCGGCCCAACCTACAGCATTTCATTCACAAAAGAATGGAAATAGATTAAGATTGATTTCATGATAATGATGTCCCACAATTCTCTTTTGAAGGGGTGGAGTCTGTCTTCCACTGCCATAAAATAGCTTGTTGGAGGGTTAGGGAAATTAAAATGAAAAGCCTGAAACCTGGCTGTGTTGGTAAGTGGGAATTCTCGGGGAGCGATGAAGATAGATCACTTAGATTTTCTGGCCTTGGTTCTTCTCATTTATATAATGTTGGGATTAGACCTGTTGAACCATAAACCTTTCCCAGCCTCAGTAATAATATAACTATAGTTATTAAGTAATGTCTGCATTTGAAACACTGAATAAGTTCTTTTAATTTGCACAACAATCCTCTGAGTTAGAGGTTCTTTTCTTAACTATAAGCTTATAGGATTCACAGGAATTTATTCAATTGGTCATGTTCATATAGCTCATAAGCGGCAAAGTAGAAATCAGTATTCTGGTATGACACCAAATCTTAGTTTATAAATATCATAATAAACTGTTTCTCAAGTTCTGTCATTTGAGTGCCCTATGCAGTAACTTGTCCTATATCTAATTAAAAGTATATTGTGGAGGTGAAGGTGGAGTAAAGTGATGTCTGAACATTAAATATGTAAGATTCTTGAGCAAGAACCAAAAAAAAAAAAAAAAAAAGGTAAAAGAAATAGTTAATGCTCAATGATGCAGGTTAAAAAACTCATTAACATTTTAAAGCCCGAGGGAAAATACACAGTGAAAATGTTAATAGTTTTATGAGGTTAAAATAAATTTGCAAGAATTTAACCATTGAGGAAGAAGAAATACAGGTATAGTTTTAAATTGCCTCATCTTTTCACTTACTAAGTCTAATAGTGTGCTTTCTGACTTTCCACAGAAGAAAAAGATCTCTGTGTCATTTCAGAGGGAAAGGACGAGAACCCCACAACCCTTCTGCAGGCTCCATCTGCTAAGTTCAAAAAGGTTGACCTTCCTCCTACAGGGTCATAATATCATGCTAAAATTACAAAGATCATTTGCCGTAGTCCAACATAACTCAAAATAAACATTTGTAAACCCCCAAGCTAAATATTATATATTTTAGATACAAATCAAATCTGATAAACAGAGGCAGTTCATAACCACCACTGGAAAATATATTCAAAGTAAACACCTGCCTGATGGCCAAAAATCCGTTTTTTTTCATACAAAGCATCACATGAGTGTCTTAGCCCAAGAGTGGGCAAACCTTTCCTGTCAAGGGCCAGATAGTAAGTGCTTAGGCTTTGCAGGCCAATAGTCAAAGTCAAGGACATTCTGTAGATGCTTAATATAATAAATAAAGAAAACACATTTCCACAAATGTTTTTCTGATGTAATTAAAGATACAACAGCTGATTACAGTTTATTGTAATACAGAATTACTAATGAGAATTATGGAATTCTGTTTGAGGGGGTAACAATTTATTTAATTGGGCTCCCAAGTGTTTCCTATCATCAAATCAATTGCTAAGTTTAAAATGTAAAAACCATTTTTAGCTCACCAGTAAAGCACGCACACGTGAGAATTCCAATTTGGCCTCAGTCCAAAGTGGTGGTTATTCAGTGTACCAGGTCACAGTTTCCTAAAGGGTAATGCTGAAATCCGAAGGGATGTTGTAAAATGAGAGCTCTGACCTCGGCAGTGACTGCCGTGTGACAAGCAGGAGTGCCCTCCTCTGCGCCATCGACCACTCCATTTCTTCAACTCGGAAACGCAGTTCTGAAAAAGCATGTAAAGAAAATTTAAATTCACCTTATTTTAATATAAGAGAAGTGAGCGCCAGGTATCCCACATTATCTATTTCTTGCATGTGCTTCCTACAGAACCAGATGGTCCTCCTGTAATACAAAATGAAGGTACTAAGTAATATTTATCAAATGTTTACTATATGCAGGTATTATTCCAAGTGTTTTGCATTATTTCCTCATTTAATCCTTCTTGAAAATTGTGTTATCTTATAGTTGAGGGACAAAAGGTTGAATACCTTGCCTACGTTAACTTAGGGATGAGGAAAATGAAGCCAAGCTAGGTTAAACACCTGTCCAGCTCACTCAGCTAGGAAAGGCTAGAGCCAAGATCTTCCTCCAACCAGCCTTGGTCCAAAGAACTAAGCCTGTCACTAATTTATGAAGCA